>JAOTQH010241546.1:0-12673 GCA_025631255.1 Cornus kousa
GGTTTTATTTAAATATTGTGTTTTGATTTTCTTTAATTGTCTATTTGTATTTTCTATTTGGAATTCACTTGTTGAATTAGATTAAATAAGTATAACTGTTATAATGTTAAAAAGCAAGTTTAATTCTTAAAAATTCATGTTGTGGCCGACTAAGATTTAAATTAGGGTTCTGTCTCTAATTATACATGGCCTAGAGTTTTATTCTTTGAAGCCTATAAATATTTCATTACGGTGGTTTAGGGTTTTAAAACACAAACATAAACATAGTTGTGTTCACGTAAAAGAGGGTTGAGAGAGCAGAGGCACCATAAGGGTTGTCAAGGAGGAAAACATAGAGGACCGAGGAGGTTGATTATGGGTTAGAGCTGGAGTAGTAGGAGGCTTGATGGTATTCAGTAATTGCCGGAAACGTAAACACGACGTTGAGATTTTATAACTGAAATACAGGCAAGTTCTTTTCTTCCTCTCTCCTGTTGGCTTGTGTTCTGTGCACCTAGATAGTCTTTAGGAGATTAATTGGACCTTTAATTGAACCATGCATGATTATTATGTGTTAAATTAATTATCTGTAGTCTGTGGAAATTTATCTGAAGTAATTCTTGCATGTATGGTTTCATCATCTGTTTTTAGCATAAAAAGTTACCATTATTTTAATCTTTGTATTGAGTCTTACTGTTATAAACCAAGGTCTGAACTAATACTAGATGAGATTTAAGACCCTTAAGTTCAATTTAGAGGAAGAACACTAAGGTTGGAATGGCCAGAGACGAAGCAGACGGGCTGAAACGAAGCGAAATTGGACTGGAGGCTCTTAGAGGAGGAGAGAGCCGGCTCCATGGAAGTGGGAGCCGGCTCCCACACTCCTAGAGCCTGCTCCATGCATAAAAAATCCTGCTCCCAAAGTTATAGAGCAGGATCTCTCAATTTTGCTTTTTCTGAATTTTTTTAACGCATTGTTTTGAGACTATTGAGGGTCTGAAGTATTCTAATTAATTTTGGGATTTCACAAAGGGGTTAAGTAGTTAATCTTGGGTGTTTTTAATGCCTTTAATTGATTAAGCTTTACCTCTAAGTTAATGGAACGAACAATATAAAATTAAATTATTTGTTTATGTTAGTTAACGGATGGAAGGAAATAAATTACTTGGTTTAATTTTAGCAATGTAATGGGATATACTATGATTATAAAACTTATTTTAAATGCATAATAGGGTCATTTGTTTATTATAATTGATCTATGCATGATTTGGATGCTAATTATTGGAATATTAAAACTTTTCTTGCAATTCCATGGATTAACGCTTGGATTTTTAATTGCTGAAATACTAAAGACTCTCCTGTAATTATTTGGATAATGGTTTTGGTCTATAAATTGCTAAACTATTATTTATGTGTTTTAATTTATATGGATATTGAGGATTATATGCACCGGCATGGGACGTTGGCATACTAGGGATGGTTTAGCTCAAAACGCTAGTACCTAACCTATCGGATTAAAGGAATGGATTGTAAAATATTGAATCCTAACTATGGTTGAATCAGATCAATTGACTAAGTTGAATGACTTCCTGGATTAGTTGGTTGTAGTTAAGTCATATCAACTAAATAAGTTGAGTGACTAACTGAGTTGTGTATTGTGTGTCAGCTCAATGTATAATTGAATGACATACTCTGATTTTGGATGGACTTTAGATATATGGTTATGGTACCACGAGATGGGCTTGACTCTCAGGCTCGTGGGTTAGGGTGCGTATATGCAGTGATTGCGCAGCTGGCTATGATAGGTTGAGGTGTACCCTGTTAGGTCTAGGTAGTCATGCCCACCTTTGGGTGCGTTTTTGCATGTTGCCTTCTATTCAGGTTGAGGCCCCCTATATAGTCTAGTGAATATCCTTTAGTGTGGATATATATGTATATATGGACTAGATAGATATTGTTGAGATATCTAGGGTGTATCTGCGTATCGAGTCACTGTATGAATTGCAGTTAGATTAGAACTTGTTCGTGGGCCTGACCCACTCTTCTATTTTTTAGGTATTCGCTAGTTCCAGTCTTAGACCGGATCGTGCTGAGCAGAGACTATCACTCACTCTTCCGACGACGTAGGACTTCTTTATACGGTTTATTGTTGGATGTTCTTTTAGTTATTTTCATTTTAGTTTGGATTTTAATAAGGGGCTTACTGGATGGATTCCCGAGTTGTTAAGACTATTGAGGTTTTGGATTTTAAGTATTTAATTTTTAAAGGATTATATTTTAGATTTCATTCAGCTTTTATTTATTTCTTATTTCATTTTGTAATCCGTGTTTGTTTTAAATATTAATTGTTTGATATTCCCTTGGGTTTGGGCTTGAGATTGATCAACCCATGTCTCGGATTTGAGTGGTATCACAATATTCAACCCACCTCTATCTCAAATTATAAATTTCTTCCCATCTTTCACTCCTATTTTGAATCTCTCTTGGTAAGTTATCTAAAAGACTAGGTAATAAAATACTAAATAGAAATACCCTCTTAGAATGTTCGTACAATTCCAATATTAAGAATCTTAGCAGCTAACCACTGGGCAAATCCAAAATCGGTGATCTTTAGGGTATGGTTGGTTATCATCAAGAAAAATATTGATAATTTTTGTTAAATTATATATTAGAGTTGTGGCTCAAATTTTGGTGAAGTGTCAAATTATGAAAAAATGGAACTAGTTCTGCTTTAATGGAACTTTTTACAGTTCGGAAGAATGGTCAAAATGGTGATTCAAAAAAATTATAATTTAGTGGAACCAGTTGCGCTTGCCTGATATGTGCGGGAGACGGTTTTCTTTTTAGTGTCCATTTTAGAAGCCAAAAGACTTATCTAAAAAGGCTGAAGATTTGGGAAAGAAGTTGTGCCTACTATTGTAGAGTTGTAATTGATATGGTAACTCCTTGTGGCAATTTGGGGAATTCTTCTCTAACAAGAAATTAGGTTTGAAGACTTTATATATAGAGATGGGTTGAGAGGTGTATAGAGAGGGAAATATGTAGGGGGTTTAAGGGTGATTGTTGTGAGGAGAAGGGAGAGTATATGTAATTATTGAGTGTAGAGATGTAACCTCAAAAGATATACGAATGACTGAGTGAAATTTTGACATCTAATTGTATATTTTCTTCTTTGATTCATAATAGTGGAAATCTCTTTCTCCATGGACGTAGCCCTAAAGTTGGGTGAATCATATAAAATATTGTGTTGTGCGTGGATGTGCATTATTACTATCTCAATATCTGATTGTGTTGATATGATATGATTGTGCTTCCACTATGTGTGATGAATGAGGGATTTAATACTCAACAACAACCGACCGTTGAATGGGTTAGAAAGAGTTAATTTCCCTAACATTATCTATGTACTTTTATACCCCTTACTTACAACTTAAGGTTTCTTGTACACTATACTATTATCTTGTATAGCACTCACTAACCCAGTTGCCTTATATAACTTAATTGTGTAACACTCGTCTGCCCCTTACATGCAATTGATTTATTCAACTAAATATACTTTTTTATTACTTCTAGCATGATATCAGATCCCAGTATGAGGCTCACTCCACATGATGGCGAACTTTTTCATGATGGCACCTTATACTGACAATTGGTTGGTAGTATGGTATACCTCATTGTCACATGTCGAGACATCTCTCATGTCATTCATTTAGTTAGTTAATTCGTGGCTACATCGAGATCCACTCATTTTGTTGTAATTGTTATCATCATTTGTTATCTCAAGAATACTAAGTTTTATGATTTCATTTCTCTTTTTAATCACCACATGTACTTATATCAATGTGGACTAGGCAATAGACCCTACAAATTGCCATTATACTACTACTTTTACTTCTTTCTTTGTGATGTATCCATCTCTTTGCGTAATAAGAAACAAATTGTGGTTACTTGATTTAGTATAGAAGCTGGGTACAGGGCACTTGCTGGTGATACTTTTGAGCTTTTAAAGTTTCTTTGGCTCCTTCAGGATATGGGGTTCCCTCATCCACTACCATTCCTATATATTGTGATAATAGGAGTGCAATTCAGATTACACACAATAACGTCTTTTATGAGCACCCTAAATATATTAAGAATGATTGTCACTTTATTCGTCATCATCTTCTTTAGAATAAATTATAATTGTGGTTTATTCCTTCTGATGATCAACTAGCCAACATCTTCTCCAAACCTCTTCTGTCAAGCCACTTTTGTGATATTATCTCCAAAATCAAATTGGTTTCATATAACCCACCTTGAGCTTGAGGGGGGTTGTTAGATTATACATGTATTATTATACCCCTTACTTAGTGCATATGGTTTATTGTACACTACTGTTGACCAAAGATTTTTAACTAAGGATAAATGAGATATTTTTATGGTAACAAACCATTAAAGGTGTTGAATTTAATATCTATTTGAGTTGTGCTAAACAAGTTCTATATGAAAGAAACTTAAGAGAGCTTGTGGATCGATGGCAAAGCCAAGAATGATCCTATACTTGAAGATGAAATCTTGAAGCTCATAAAGACATTGAAGAGAAAGATGGGAGACATCAACCCAAAGCTTAAAGAATAGTCTTGGGTGAGTGCTAGCTTAAATTATAAAGTTATTTTTGAAGTAACTTCATTTGAAAGATCATCTCTTGACTTGTAGATTATAGGACCCTACATATCATTCACAAGACCTTAAATCATTAACAAAGACTATGTACTTCATTACATAAAATTGATATATAAAGTCTTTGTTAAGAATTAGTTATTCCAAGCTCTTAAAAGATTTGAAAAAAACTCAACACTTAGACTACAAATAATGGGACTAAGTGTCACAATCATATCACTTAAATTGGCCTTTAAAAATTAGAGTTTAAGGCTTTGAATTTAATTATTTCTAAAGCCTTTATTACCATGAGTTGGTTTAAGACTCTAGGACCTAATGTATTTGATAAACACCATTATTAATGGTCAATAAACTTTTAGTAATAAGACTTGAACTTAGTTAAACCATCCATCAAAGTCCTAGGTGCTAGAAAGATGGTTATCGCATAAGAAACAATTTTCAGTATAGAAGATTTCCTGACCAGGTTGTGCTAAAACTACCATAACTATTTCTATAGTTTGATTTTTTTAGTGAGGCCAGTGGAATTGAAAAGATGACTTTGAGCCGTTCAATTTAAACTCAAGTTTGACCTAATTTGGATTTTAATTGACTGAAATATATCCATTTGAAGTTAACACAAATTTTGCTAAGTCTATTGAGAAACAACAAATCAACCAACCGTTTTGTTAAAGGAAAAACACACTGGTCAACCGATATTTCTATAAAATCAAGCATAATGCTTTTTTAAGTGCTAAAACAAACCGGTCAACCGATTAAACATATTAGCTGGCTGATAGGACTAAACTGACCGAAATATCCATCAATCGACTGAAAATGTCCAGAATTTGAATGAATGACTAGTTTGATCGTTTGACTTAATAGGAACTTACCATAATACCCACAAACGGCTATAATCTTCAAAGGGGTTATAAATGCACAATGTTTAGACATTATGGGTATGCAAGAGAGCAATAAAGAGAGCTCCCTTTTGGGATATAACTTGTTTATCATTCTTGGATAGAAATATTTTATAGGAATCACCATTGAAGCCTACATTGCATATCATTCATGTGATTCATCTTCTAAACTTAGAGTTGAGCTTTCATTTGTAACTCTGAGTATGAGAGATTTGATTTATGTTTGTCTATTTAAGAGACATTCATTATATACTTCAATCCCATATTTATTCTTGAGAGAAGAAGACCAAGAGGTGCTTTTGGCAAGGGAAAACTTGTTTAAGTTATTGTAAGGGTTTTCTTTCATAACCCGTAAAAGAGAGAAGGTTTCACTTAACCGTATAATAAGAAGATATGTTAGAGCTTTTCACCCGTAAGAGTGAACAATGATTTCTTTTTAGCCATCAAAAGAAGGAGAAGTGTGATGGCTTCACGATAAGGTTCATTTTTCACCAGTAAGCAAATCATGTAAATGTTTGCTTTCCACTCGTAAGGGAAGCCATAGTGGAATCCTTGAGAGATTTTCTCAATGCATAGACGTAGACCAATGTTGTGCCAAACCATGTATATCGCGGTGTTGTTAGGTTTGCAAATTTCTCTAACCTTACTTTCTATAATTTCCTAGCACTTTCCATTTTCTAATCTTAATGATTTATTTATGAATGCTATTAGATTGCCATATTAATTTACATTTATGAGGGGGTTGGGATGTACGCTTGGATTAAGTGGATTGTTTTGAGATAGTTGCTTGAAGAAATCATACGTTAATGTAATTTTTCACTATCTAAATGTTATTGCACACCAAGTGTTTGATAGAATTTATATTCAATCTGACCTTCACATTTAGAGTTTATATGTTTGCTAAGTATTTAAAATATTTCTTATAAACTCTATAATAAGGATTTTTATAACATTTGTACTTTGGACATTATTTTACATCAATATTGTGCAAATGTTTGTCCTTATTGGTTAGTTGAATTGCATGCATTCGTGCTTGAAGTAATATCATTTGTTATTTGAAATCAATGATGCTCATGCCTAATTATATTACTTACAGATGTACGATTCAAAGTATGAATTGAGATGGTCATTTGCTATTTGTTAGCCACTAGAAAAGAGCATTCATAACAAAGATTCATCTTTTGCTCTAAGAGAAAGAAAGAGTTACTTTCCAACTTTTGTCTATAAGGGATGTGGCTTATAGTGTGCTTATTGAAAGGGGTTAGTATGTAATCCTTGAAAGTCTAAGAGCATTTTTTTCTTAGCAAGATAAAGAGACAAGTATAAGAAACCTAGAGAAGATAAACCGAAAAAGTTCCATTACTTGTCAATGACTATATTCAAACCCCCCCCCCCAGGGTCAATTCTTGGAAAACTACTACATTATTACATTGTATAGCACTCAACAACCCAATTGGCTTATGCAGCTTACTCATGTAACACTCTCCTACCTCTGTCCCTTCCTATAAATAGGATACTTCTGCATAGTTGATTTATTCAATTCAATAAACAATTTCGTTACTTCTAACACTTTTGATATCATTTTGTATTATTATGATATTCCAACAAAATATTAAATCTTAAGTTGCATTTGAGAATTTGAATCTCATTCTTTTCCGCAAAAGCGAATAAATTATTATTACACTTGAAAATTGTTTCATCATTTTTACATTCACTAGATTCGTACTACAATTACAAAAGTACTCTCCTGTGCGGCATTTCATATATGGTTTTGGATAGAAACGAAGCTAAAAGGGGTGGGGGGATGGAGTTGGATCCCCTGCCTTATTGCCACCATAACAGTCAACGCTTAGCAAGATTTCCAATGAAGACAAACCAAGTTACAATCAATGATAAAAGGTTTTCAACAGTCAGATAAGTATAACTCACACACCAACAAGTTTTCAATTATTCTTACGGTGGGTCATTGTCGGCGTGTGCCAACTAAGTCCCACTACATAGTCAATAAAAAAGAGCTCGAATTCTTTGCTGTTACAGTATCCTGATGTAAGATTTTTTCACATAATTAAATATATTTTCAACACGTTAAATCTATTTTATATGTTGAAAAATAAAATTAATGTGTTGATAAATTAGTGTGTTGAAAACCATAATAAATATATTGACAAGTAGAAATAATATGTTGAAAAATTACACCACAATTGTAGTAAAGAATTGTTATTGTAGAGGATTCGAGCCCCTATCAAAGAGCTTAAACTCTCTATCTATTTGGTTCTGGTGCCTCAAAAAGTATCAGCTCTAAAATTCAAGAGTACAAACAATTCCTTGAGATAGGTGTGTGAGTATCAATTAAGGAAAAAAATACAAATTGCTTACCAATTTTAGTGCTTGATAATTTTTCAATTTTACTCTTGAATTGAATTTATTCCATTTAAGTTCAATTCAATTCGCATTTATAATTTATACATATAAATGTGAGAATACAATCATAAAAGTACCCAAAAGAACATATATATACACACATACTTATATACAAACACAATATATATACACAGTTATTACTAATGTACTCAATAAGAATATATCTAAGAGCTAGTTTGAAATTACTTTTCATTCACTTGAAAAGCACTACTATTTATTAAAAAAAAAGTTTGTTTGTTTGGCAATTCGAAAAAAAAAACCCTTTAGGTAGTAGAAATTTTAGCAAATTATTACTTTTTAAAATTGTGAGTAAATGTTCAACATTTTAGGTAAATTATTTATGTGGACAATCTAATCCCTCTTTATTTGTATACCTACAATTTTATCTCTTGTACTAGAAGGATCTACAACAAATACTAAAATTCTGAAATCAAATACAAATTAATAATTATTAAATATGTTTGAATCATATATATTATTGCGTTAAATACAAATACTAACCTAACCAAAAAAAGAAAAAAATACAAATACTATATCATAAAAAAAATGTAATAACAAAAAGAATCAAAAGAACTTGATACTCATACCAAAGGGCTTTTAGCCTAATGGTATAACCTCCTCATCTTCAAAGAAGAGGGGAGGGGTTCGAACTTGGGCGTGGGCAAAAAAGTGTGTGTGTTTGCTTTACCATAAAAAAAAAAAAAAAACAACTTGATCCTCATGTAATTATTTAAGCCAATGAAGTGTCACAATTATTAATATTTATGTAATGCACATGTTTATTTGTGCATGAATACTATTGTAATATTTCTACCAAACAAATTAAAAGTACTTTAAATATAAAAAGTGCTTTATAAAATGAATAATCAGAAGCTTAATTTTTTTTTTTTACTGATAATAGCTCATTTAAAGAAAATTAAAATTTTCACCTTTGCTTATAAATTAGTGAAATAAAAGGTAAAAGGTTAAAGGCTCAATATTGCAAGAATTATTAGTGCAACTATAAGTTTGTTATACGGTGACCTTGGTTTCGGGTTGAAAATTAAAATCTGTTTATCCATGCGATACGCCTTACCTTTCAAGACCCCCGCAATGGTGGATGCAGCCTCCACTAGACTAGGCCCCTTTTTGGCCAAAAAAAAAAAATTAAAAATTAAATAAATAAAAATAAACTAATAAAAAAAAGCAGTTAAATTTCTTTTTTACTTTCCCTCGCTTAACCAAACGCACCGCCGCAAACCTTTCTGTTTCATCTCGCCGGTCTCGCTGGACAGAAGCGTGTCTTTCGTCTAACGTCGTAAATACAGAGAATGGATATACACACATACCTATGGCGCGCGCGCACACACATATATATACCTCTTCTTTGGCGTGCGCATGCGGCTTTCAGCATTCTCATCTTAGATCTCTTTCCTCTTTTCTTTCTTTCTCTACATTTCTGTTTGATTCGAATGAGAGGTTGCGAGGGTTTGGTTTGCAGACGAAGAAGAAGACCATCATCGGTGGCCATGGCCATTTCTTCCTCTTTCAATCTGTTCTCAATCATCACGGCATTGGGCATTTTTATCTTCTTCTGCAGTAGTTTATCAATTGTCGCAGCCGATGATATTTCGCACGAAAACCCTTCCGCCCCAAAATCTTCTCCCTCTTGCAAGCACGAGTCTCGATTGGTAATGTCAATACTCTCTCTCTTCTCAATCAAATTCTACATTCTCTGTTTCCTCAATAATTATTGAATAAGGTCCCTTGGTATAATTTTGATTGCAATCCTTTATATATATAAATATATATGTGATATATGTATTTTGCTAGTTTGTATATAAGCATATATCTATATCTATATTTATGGAATAATTTGGGAAATGTTAAAGTTCGTGAATGGAATTTATAGATAAAATTTAATGCCATAAATTAATGTATTACATGTGATTATAGTAACAAGGCCATTGGTTGCCGCTTGGGCGTGTCAGAGTCTGTGTGGACTCAGAGTGAGTGTTGTGAATTTTATCCCTATAGGACCTAAGGAAGTGTTGTAGTAGTTAAGTTACTGTTGGGAAGTGGGGAACTATCCTTGCTTATGAGGCTGCTAATATATTGAAAAAGATGACTTTAGTTGTGACTAAAAGGTATGGGGAGTTGCCTCTAGAAGCGAATAAACGATTAGGGCTAAGCAGATAAATAGGGTCTGACAAAAATGAAATCACATTAGGTAATGATTCCATGGATGAAGTGATTGGAATGGTAACTCCATTCATTGAGAACATATAAAGTACATTATTGTGGGTGTTACATTGCTGTGTTACCAGGGGTGACAGTCCTCTCTTCTCATTTTCCACACAAGAAAAGACTAAAAAGCTAATGTCATTCATTTCTTGATAGTACATTGAATTCATTATTGGGTATCAAGTGTATGTAGAACATATAGAATTGTGTGCAGGGAACATTGTGACTGTAGTTACACTGAGGTACTCACCGAGTTAAGGACTTACAACTATTGGCTAAATTTTTGTATGCTAGTCTCAGCTGAGCTAAACTAAGGATAAGATAAAAGAGACACTATAGGAATGCGAGTCATTATAATCTATCGAGGTTTTCATTTTATAGTTGTTTTGGAACAGTTATATCTGCGGTAACTAGATCACATCCTTATCTTCGGTCCAGTGTCCGTTGTCAGCTACTCTGTACACTTGATCCAAGTTCCTGCTTTGGATGTGTGTATAGCAGGGTCAATGCCCCGTCTCCACCTTACTTGATCATGTTCGACTATAGTTGGCACATACTTGGGACACTTGCTCCACATTCCACATGTTTAGGATTGTTGATAATTGGCTGGTAACCAGCTTTAGTTTTCGTGGTAGTTTGGATGAAGCCTTTGTTTTGTTTTGTTTTTTCTCCCAAATTGAGACATATGGTACAGGTTTCAGGCTAATTCTATCACCCGAGAGAATATTGTGGGATAGTTAGTGCTTGCCACGTGTCCTTTTATGATAATCCTATGTGCTGACTTTAATATTACAGGGCAGGTGGAAACAACCATGCATGGTATGATGAAATATATATACATATATATATAATTATAAAAGCTCTAATAATTTGATAATACTCTTTTTCTTCTTATTATTATTTTTTAAACTGGCGTGGTGAGTACATTTTCTGGAGTTTCGTTGCTATCTGTAGTGCATTATGGAAACACTTGTTTAAATAGGAATCTAAGACATTTTTTCCTCGACCATTGCAAATACTTGGCTTGTTATGGACTTACTTTATAATTTTTAACAAATCTCAAACTTCTTATCAGGGGACTTCCACATTCTAAGGCAAAGGTTGAACAAAAACTTTTGTTGAAAAAAAAGAGGAGAGACTTGTACAAGTAAGAATGCACGTCACATTTTAAGCCTAAATGGTGCTTTTTACATATTTGAATAATAGAATTTGCACGATCTCACAAAAAGTGAAAGCAATGATCCTCAACTAAGAATTGTAATGTAGGACGAGTGCGATAGGTTTTTTGGGGTTGATTATTGTTGGTTTATTAAAGGTAAAATTTAGTGGAGATATTGGGTCTTAGGTTTAGTAAAATGTGCAATGAAGGGTTAAGGAATTGATTAGACAAGGAAGACATTTTCTTTGCTATTGGTTTGTCTCTTTTAGGCAACTATGTTGAGTGTTCAAGATTTAAGTGATAAAGATTTGTCCAATAGGTATTCGAACGGTAAAACAAAGATTATTGGATTTGTTTGGGCTTTCACAGGCATAAAAGCGCATATGTTTTAAAAGAAGAAAATTAGAATTAGACGTTGAAGTTAGGAATCACTTATAGAATCCTGTAGGCATCATATCTAGTGTAAGAATTTTATTACACAACTATAAATAGACCGACCTTATAATTCTCCTAATTTCAATATAATAAAGATTGTAGGTCCTATTGAATGAGTGATCACTGATAGCATATTTAAAAAATTAAGAGAGCTGTAATAGTAGTATGATACTGATGAACTGATTAATAACAAACAAAGAGCCAATGACACATCATGCCTTGAAACAGAAGTATACAACTTATGGACAATACTATAACTAACGCATATAAACTAAGAAAATTACTAAAATACCCTTTTCCAAAGGTTACCAAGAACTTTTATTACCAAAACAACTCAACAAAGCTTTTTTCCAACTACTTGGGGTGGTTACATGAATTCTATTTTCCATTTCACTCTATCTAAAGCTATAGTCTTTGTTAAACCACATGTATCATATTCTTCCTTACTAAATGTACCCCCTTCCATTAGCATTATCCTTAATGTATACTATGTCATTTCTCCTTACTCGTGCAATTAAAGGTCTTCTTTACACATGTAGGGATGTGTTAAAGGATTTATATATTTAAGTTACATCTTGTCTAATAACTTAAGCTTTTGGAGTAGATGGTTGTTAATATGGTATCAGAGCAGGTTTATCATACCCTACTCCATACACTACTTGTCTCAGATATTTGTATCAACTTGTCTTGGATTTCCGAATCAACTTGTCTTGAATCTTTGGATCAACTCATCTCGTCTCGAATCTCTGGATCAACTTGTCTCGGATCTCCTGATCAACTCATCTCAGAATTACTCGTCTCAGACTCTCTACAACTTCATATTTAATTTCAAGTTGAACACTTGAGTTAAATCTCCGTATACCAACTTGGGGGGGGGGGGGGGGGGGGTAAGGGAAAAAAA
>JAOTQH010241556.1:0-12672 GCA_025631255.1 Cornus kousa
AGTCAATATTGTATTTTGACCCCTCTATGCATAATTAGTTATTAGATAAATAAAACTATCAATCCGATTACTAAATTAATATATTTATTTTGGTACTTTGATTATTTCCAACTTAATCACAATAAAATATTTGTTTGACAAAAATAATAATTTAAAGAAATAAATATATAGAAAATTATTTTGTTTAAAAGCACACGAAGGCTTTCGAATTTACTTTGTGATCAACCATAATCAATACAAAATAAATACAGCTAGCAATGATGCAAATATTGAAAATATAACCTTCTAACTATTAATTATATAATTACCCAAAATGTCGGTCTATGGATTTCAAAAAATCCACTGAATAAAAATGACATGACAATGGTAGGGAGGAATTGCATACGACGGCTCTAGTAATATATTTCAACCTAACGCAAATCTGGTTTAAATCTTAATTAATAATGAGTTCATTCATAATTACCGATTATGAACTATTTATGATTACTATTTATGTTCATGTATTGATCACCATCACATACATATAAATATCTCTTGTAATCAAGTGAACACTAGCAATTCAATAATAAATCGAAACATAATACATTGAATTCACTAATGATATAAAAGCATAAATGTTTCAAATATGTTATGAACATATGTCACTTCAATCCAAATATGAATTCACTATGGTAGGGCATACAAATCCCAATAATAGATTTTCCTTTCTCAGGTTTTTCATCTTCCTCAAATGTCCTGATTCCTTTCTAATCCAGAGCCGTGTAGAGATGGCCGACAAAACCTTTGTGGCTATCTTCGCCTCAGAAACTCAAAAACACGCAAAAACACGTCATATTCCCATTACGAGAGTGAACAAGAAGAAGCCACAGTAACCTTGCTTATTTGGGTATCAAATTATACTAACTCCACGATAGAGTTAGCGAGAGCAATAAGTGTGTGTATGTATGTGTGTGCGTGTGTGTGTGTATATATATATATATAGACACTATATGAAATACCAACACTTTGCATATGTTATATGTTTTTTATCAGGGCAATTATACAATCACTAAAGCAACAAAATAGGCGTCAAGCCAATGAGCGCTCTTGAGACCGATTGACCTTGACTGAGACAGATTGACTTGACAAATTTAGAGACCTCCCCTGAATATGTTCATCAAATGAGATTTTTTTAAGGATTATGCGCTATTCGTGATGAAGACTTCTTGGTGGATTAGCGTATATGATGTAGGATCCTCTCCTCTTAAGAAGGTGCCAAAACAGCAGACATTTTACTTTTATAAAATCACATTCAAAATGTAGAAGAAATTGGCCCATAAACCAAAAAAGTTCAACAATTCAACCAATTTGGTATTGACCCATGAGGATTAAGAGTTAATTCAAAATATTAAATAGCTAGACAATTACAAGCCGTAAAATTATTTGGTCTTTGATGTTTCTTAGTGATTTTTATTTGGAGTCAGTTGTTACAATATATTCATGAAATATTATATTTGCCTTCACTAAAATTAGTAAAAACATGCACTATTACCTTACAAAATTCATTTTTGCCCCTACCTACCTTACATCCTGCCTCCGTCCCTGGCTGTTATACTTAGCACTAGTGAATTAAGGTGTAATTTTTAACCAAAAAAAAAAGAATATACTGACCATCTTCAAAGCTCTACAGATGAGGATTTTGCTCGTGATTTTTCGTAAAATCTCCCGCTTGGCTGCTAGTGAACATGCATATTGAACACGACGTGATGATGGTGAAGGCTGTGAAGCTTAAAAAAATGCATATTGAACACGACGTGATAGACTTTGACAAACAGCGTCACCGCCTGAATATGTTAATCTGTTTGGTGGGTTTCATCATTGTAGCCAATGAATGAGAGTTTTGGTGATATTTTGATTGATTATAACATATATACATGGTTGTCTTTATTCGATTTGTTGTTTTTTTCCTTCATTTTGTCATGCATGATGTCATGACAGATTTAGAATATTATTTTAGTTATTTTATTTTTCTTTGTTTTATATTTCGACTCATACTTAATGATTGCATAGTATTGAACACGACGTGATGATGCTGAAGTTTTAAAAAATTGCATAGATTAGATAGACTCTGACAAACTGAGTCACCTGCCTGAATATGTTAATCCGATATGTGGTTTTCATCCATTGTAGCCAATGAATGAGAGTTTTGGTGATATTTTGATTGATTATAACATATATATACATGGCTGTCTTTATTGGAATGTTTCCCCTTCATTTTGTCGATGTCAAGACAGAATTAGATTATATATTATTTTAGTTATTTTCTTTGCTTTATATTTCGACTCATGCTTAATGATTGTGTAGTATTTGTTCCATTCTTAAAAAATGTGCATAGAATTACAATTTATTTAACATTTTCTATCTATTATTTGATTCGAAGTAATTGTGACAAATACAAGGTAAATAAAACAGTCCAAATTTTTATACCAAAAATTATAACAATACAACATATATATTCCTTCTCCACCCTTCTAACAAAATATATATTATTTAAATTCCAATATATATATATATATATTATTTGAAAAAAATTCATTGACTAGCCTACCCATAGTTCGGAAATAGAATGATTGAGATAAATTTCTGAAGAATATAGTGATGATGATAAATAAAAAAAAAAAAAATAAATGAAAAACTAGAAGAAGAAGACAAAAATTCAATACTTATCCATTATAATGGAGGGCAAAAGCAGGAACATTGATTGACAAAAAAAAATAATAATAATTTACAAGACGTGATCTCTCTAGATTGAAGGTATAGTTCCAAGTTCCAACAGAGAAATCTTTCAGAGAAAGGGGGCACGTTTGGTGATTTTTTATTTTTTTATTTTATTTTTTTAGGTTGAGAAGACTTTGCAATAAAGGAGGACACATGGTGGGGAAAAAAGGAAGGCTATCATGAAGCCAATCTCAAGATAGTTATAATTATATATCCAATCAACCTCAAGATATATGCATCTCGAATATATATGGCCGCTCACATGACATGTTTAGTTATTCAAAAATATACTATGAATACTTTCAGTTGCAGAGAATTAGAGCTTGGAATTGAAATTGGTTAAATTTGAGAAAATTTTGATTTAATTATTTTAGTTATTTTTTTTCAAATTTCCCCGATTTCATTTTTAATACTCCAATTCCATGCGGCTAAATACACCCTATCAACTTTTAAAATCCTAATATTTCACCGTAAATAGCCCTTTACATTTGGCTAAAGGTCTGAGTTACGAATCCAATTCCTCATTAGCTGTTATTGCTCCAACGATCATTGATGGCTCAGGACAAATAGTTCTTTCAGGCAAGAAGAACAATATCAGGTTTGTTTACATGCAAAATAGGTTATTAAGATTTATAATGTACTACATTGCACGAATGTGATCAAAGTCAATTGCTGATGTGTATTTTCATTTACTAAGCGCCACATTAGCAGCCACCTATACACCAGCTTTGTCACAACCCAAATCTAAAAGATTTGAGTTATGGATAGGGACAAATACAAACCAGATTCTTCCCCAAGTCCGATTATCAAACTAAGGGTAACATGATTATGTCAAATGCCAATAACTTATCCCAACCATCCTAACACAACGCCCAATTCTCATAGTATACATATACACAAGAATTTGCCAAAATCCCCCTTTTATATCCATTGATATCCCCACATCCCATGTACACACAAGGGATACAAAATAAGAAAGTCATCCAAAAATATACATGTTAATTGAACACAAGTCCCTTCAAAAGAAATATAGTTACATCATCAACAATTATATGGTCAAAGATTACATTGGAATGGACTAGACACAACAAAATACAATCCAAAAGATGTAATTGGAGTCTTTAAGCTTGTTGTTGTGGGTTTCCATCCACTTCCTTTCCGTTTCCTAAAAATGTTAATAATAGGGTGAATATAATGGCTCAGTAGGTAATGCCTAAGATGCACTCCTTTTAATTCCGTGAGTCACACCCAAAGAAAAGTAGAAAGGAGTAGGATTATGCAAGTTTGGAAAAGATAAAGAGAGTTAACGTAAACTTCATTTTCATAAATGCAATTGGTGTAATGCAAAGCAATGTAGTGCTATGCAAATGTCATCCACCGCAATGCTCCCACACACCATGCCCCTTAATACAACTCGGCACAAGGCGAATCCCAACCACAAGGGAATAATTGGTTAAGTATCCCTGACCTAGGGCAACTCCCTAGCATCATTTGGGGTCTAGGTAATTCAACCATGTATAGAGGAATCTCCCTATGTTCCCTTTAGGTTGCATTAAGATCACAAACACTTTGCAACTCCTTATTATCTAGTTTTCGCAAACATCCTTTAAAACCTTTAGAAATCAAGTTTTCACTTTTCCTTTCAACCCATGCATTCATTTAATGCTAATATTGCGAATGCCACATGACAAATCATCATCTCAATATATAAGTAGGATCATATTACACTCCATGGTCATGCTTACAATTCAAGTGTTCAATTCTTATGTTTACATAAATAATATAGCAAACACTTTCCATACCTTTCTACAATGAAATTCATGATTGTATATTCAAGACTTTAACAACAATTTTGAATGGTGACATACACATATAAAGTATCACAATTATGACATTATATTGTAAAGCAAAAAAAGGAAGCGAAGAGATAAATAAAACAAGTAGAATACAAAGATATTATGTGATTTAACCACTAGGGCCTCCATCCATGGCGCAAAGAGTCCAAAGGGCTACATCACTTTTATAATACTCTCTCAACTCATATACAATACAATGGTGGAGACTATTTTATATAAAAGAAGAAATTATGAGAATGGAAAGAGATAGAAAATAGGAAACAAGGAGAAATTTTCTTCACTAATTCCTCTATAACATCAAATCTTTAATAATAGGAAACAACATCAATTATTGAAAGATTTTCCTCTACTGATTTTTTCATTAAATTTTCAGTACTCCCCCTCAAGTTGGAGCATGAATGCCTAACTTTCCACTGATATAATGAGCAATAAGTGTGAATGATGAAGAGAGAAGATAAAGAATAATGCTACCAAACACATAGATAGGCCAAATAAGTGAACACCAAATTGCTTGAGACACGGTAAATGCAAGGGCAATACAACCGAACACACTAACATCTCAAACAAATCGATAAAAACTGCCGAAGACACGGCAAAGATGAAGACAATGCTACCAAACACACCAGCAGCCTAAACAAGATAATAAAAATTGTCGAAGACATGACAAAGGCAAAAAACACAACTGTCGAATAAGTCAGTAGCCTAAATAAGTCACAAACCACCGAGAAACCCTTAGCAACATTTCAGATACTAAAGGAATACCCAAAAATAGGGGTTCAAACCTAGGAAGAGAAATTAGACTCTGATACCATGTTGTAAAGCATAAAATAGAAGTGAAAAGAAATGAAACACAAATAACACAATGATATTACGTTGTTCAGCCATTAGGGCCTACATCCATGACACAAAGAGTCCAAAGGGGTACAACACTTTAATAATATATTCTCTCTTAATTTTTGTATACAATGATTACATATATATTTATAGGTGAAAGAATAGAGGTGATAGATATGAAAAATACATTAATGAAAGATTTCTAAAATCAATGCCATAAATCACTTCAATCAATATTTTATCATAGGTTAAAATATCTCCTATGATATTCTTATATCTAATATTCTGTCAAGGAGTAATTTAGGGGTTCCTATAATAATATTTTCTAAATATAACATCTTCTATTCTCCTTCAAGCTAAAAGGTGTATGGAAATAATGCTTAGCTTGCTCATCAAATCATGAAATAGATCATTTCTCAATGATTTGGAAAAAGACAATAAAACTGTTAGAGACACAGTGAATGCAAAGAACAATGCTACCGAACAGACTGGTAGCCCAAATAGGTCCGCATAGTGCCGAACATATGAGAAGGTTACGAGCAATGCTACTAAACACACCGGCAGCTCAAATAAGTCACAAATAGAACCGAGAAACCCTTAGCAACATTTTAGATACTAAGGGAATGCCCCAAAATAGTGTTCTGAACCTAGGAAGACCCAAAATAGGGGTTCGAACCTAGGAAGAGAAATTATGCTCTGATACCATGTTGTAAAGCAAAAAAGGGAAGCGAAGAGATAAATAAAACAAGCAGAACACAAAGATATTACGTGGTTCAGTCACTAGGGCCTACATCTACGGTACAAAGAGCCCAAAGGGCTACATCACTTTTATAATACTCTCTCAACTCATATACAATACAATGGTGGAGGCTCCTTTATATAAGAGAAAAATTATGAGAATGGAAAGAGACAAAAAAAAAGGAAACAAAGAGAATTTTTCTCTATCGATTCTTCTATAACATCAAATATTCAATAATAAGAAACACATCAATTATTAAAAGATTTTCTTTCGCTGATTTCTCCATTAAATCTTTAATACATTCCAAGGGTTTAAATCAAACCATGTCGTCACATAAACACATAATAACATATTTGTTCATGTAAGCATACAAAATCACACCTTCTTAACTAACTAGAGTATGAACACCATTCTTAAAAATTATAAAACATATCAACCATGAATAAAACATAAATATATACACATTAGCTTGCTATTATAATGAAAAACTCACAAAAATTAAAGGTTGTGAGGCTTAGAAATCCCTACCTTAAGGAATAGCAAAATCCTAAATTTTTCCCCCAAGTTTTGAATTCCACCAAATGGCAAGATTTTTGGTTCAAAACATAGCCCTTAACAAGCTCTCCAAGTTTATCTCCTACTTCTTAGATCAAATTATGATAGAACAAGGTGAAATCTAAGCTTACATAAAGTGGGCTCGTAAAAGAAAAGGAAAAGAAGAAGAAGAAGAAGAGAGAACGAGTGAGCTAAGAGAGATGAGGAAAATATGGCTGCAAATTTTTAGATTTTGGTCCCCTACATGTGTTTGGTCAAAGGTGAGTCCACTTTTGACCACTAAAATGCCAAAATAACCCTCATTTGTAAATGCTATATACAATAATGCTCCAAATAAATAATTGACCACATATGTGTCACATACATATATATAGTGCATCGAGAAAAATAAATATAAAAAATAATTTCACATGCCCTAACCTAGAGCATTTCAACTTGGAGTGAATCAATTTACTCATAGGAGTTAAAAGTGATAATGGATTAAAAAGAGGAACAACAAATACAAGGACAATAAGAATAGTAAAAATATTAAACAGTGGTGCTGGAAGGACATTGGTTAAAGGTAGAGGCAGGGGCAAGGTAGGGGGACATTATTTTGAGCCAGAGGTGGAAACCTTTAATATCATAGTGGAAGCAAGTCCCATGAGTTATGCTGTACAGAATGGATGTGTAAGTTTGTATTAAAAATAACCTAGAGGGTAGTGAATAGGTCTTACTTGCTCTTTTATCTAATTTTAAATTATTTTAATTTTACCAAAATAAAACTAAAACAACAACTCACAAAGCAAAAATAAAGTAAATAAAGTTTAATAGATGACACAGGGGGGTTTTTAAGCGTGCAAACCCTAGTTGGAGGAAATTCGCCCAACCAGGGTGAAAACCATAGAGACTTTCATAGCCTCGAGCGAAACAATCAATTGTATTTGAAGCAAAGTATAACAGACTCTGACTTAGGCTCGTTGTGATACCCCTTGACTCCAAGACATGGGTTGATTAGGCCCAAACCCAAACCCAAGGAAAATATCAAACAATCAAATAATAAACAAGCATTGAGTACAAAAAGAAATAAGAATAAATAAATAAGCTAAAATAACTAAATAATAAATTCCTCAATAATACTCCATTAAAAATAATCAAATAATCCAAAACATTTGATACAGTAACCATCTAGACTACAACTCGGGAATCCATCATGTAGACCCCTAATAAAATTTTAACTAAAAACTAAAGTGAAAATATCCAATTCTGAAAAAGAAAGGAAATCCTACGTCGAAGAGTTATGAGGACTGTCTCTGCTTAGCATGAACAATCTCTAAGCCTGGAATTGACAAACACCTGAAAATTAATAATGGGTCAGGTCCGCGAATAAGTTCTACTCTACTACAATCTAAACAGAGACTCGATGATATTTATATATCCTAATCAATTCAACAATAGCTAATTAATCCGTATATATATACACACACTATAATACGCTCATTAAACTATAGGTCTGCCTCAACCTAAATAGTAGGCAACATGCAAATCGCACATAAAGTGGGCATGAGTACCTAGACCTACTAGGGCACACATCTATCTACTATATCCAGTTATCCATCCTAAGTAATATACGCACCCTAACCATGATCATGAGACTCAAGCTCATATCATGCAACATAATTATATATATATATATATATATATATATATAAAGTCCATTCTAATCCAAACATAAAAGTAAAACTATCCAACCTTGTCATCCAACTGAATCAGTGGCCTGCCATGAAATAGGTAGGACTTAAACTTCTTTTAGTTAATTCGTCATTAGAATAATAGAAATAGGTAGGACTTAACTTCTTTAGTTATTCCGTCCTTAAAATACCCCCATCCCATAATGGTGCATACATCCATACAATCCAAAAATTGATGAAGTAAATAAAACAATACATCAATTAAATCTATAAACAAGTATAATAAAATCAGATACAATACATTATTATATTATACTGTCAATATATGATTAATATCATCAAATATCCATTAAATTGCTAAAATAATATTAAGCAATTAAATCATCCATTAACAATATGTTAATTTAATTAAAATTCCATATTATTCAAGTTATTAGCATTTGAATATAAATTATGCTTTTTGGGATTTTAATCTGCTCTTTTAAAATTATTTAAAACTCCCAAGATCATCTAAAACAACCTTAGAACTCCAAATTCCAAATGCAATAGTAAAAACTCACGCACAAGTGACTTCCCAGCAAGGGAGCCAGCTCCTTCTCCCAACTCCATGGATCTGGCTCTCTCCTTGAGAGCCGTATCTATTTTCGTAGAGGGGGCCGACTCTCACCTATGAAAGCCAGCTCTCAACCTGATACAACCCTTCTTCTCAGTCTCTAGTGACTTTTGTTCCCTCCGTTCTCTACTGTTAAAGGTCCTAAAGGTCTAAACTAAGTCCTAGACAGTCCCAAATAATTATATGAAAACAATATGCATCATTAACACAATCTAAAACAAGTTATCATGCAATTAAATTCAAGATCAAACAAAAACACATAACAACACATAAATTCTACTATAATTCAAGTTAAGTATGTATAAAAGTTCAATTTAATATCTAATTAATCCTGGAATTAACCTAGGCATGTACAAAACATGAATCTAGGGGAAAAAGTAGAAGAAAACTTGCATTTAAGGATTTCGAATTGAAACATTAAACCTCCTTCTTCCTTAGTTTTCCGGTGATCCCTTGGCTACCATCAACCTCCTTCAACTGCTCCTGGTTCAACCTACAAGCCAGCCTCTTTCTTCCTCCTAGGGTTCGGCCTTAAACCCTTGCATTCTCTCTTAGTTTCTCACCTCTCTCTTGTGTCTGCGTGAATAGGATTTCCAACCCTTTTCATAGACATCATATTGATATATATATATATATATATATCACTATATACTCCTAATCCCTTTACAACTTTAGTTACCTTAAAATTAATAAAAAAAAAAAAACAAAAGAAAAATATAAGTAATATTTATATATATAATATCCTCTGCTAACTTAAGTAATATACAAATATATATACATAATATACAACTTATAAATATATAAATATATAATACTGACTATATATAACTACTATTACTAACTATTTATTATTATAATCTCCTTATATATACTTATATACCCATATATATATGTGCCACTAATTCATGGTAAATTATTTGTACCCATTAAGTTTCCCATCTAAGTAGTCCATGCGACCTAATTAGTTGGTTAATTACTACTAACCACATCTATAAAAATAAAATAAAATAAAACAAATAAACATTTAAATCATTTATCTAATAATTAATTATAAATAATCAAACATATCATTCAAATAAACCATATAAGCACCTAATTTACATTTAAACAATTAATTTAATTAAATATATAAACAAATAGTCAAATAATCAAATAAATAATTAAAAATATAATTAAATCAATTAAATAAATATCGAGACGATCCTGAAACATTGCAATAACTTGGAGTAAATCAATTAACTCATAAGAGGTAATTGTTCACAGACTGAAAGCGGCAAGGGGAAATACAAGGACAGTAAAAAAGGTAAACACATTAAATACTGGTGTTGTAAGGACATGTGTTAATGGTAAAGGCAGGGTCATAAAGACATTATTTGGAGCCAGAGACAGAGATATTCAATTGCATGGTGGAAGCTACTCCCAATTTAAAACATGATTAAGTTATATATTAAGTATTTTGCAATATTATATGATTGATGATTGTGAGACAGGTATTGTTTTGAAGCTTTGATGGGAGTGGATATATCAATATGTGTTGTTTTGTAGTAATGATGGCATAAAGTTTTTTTTTTTTTTTTTTTCCTGGCAAACAAACAGCCTAACGTCACTTACAAAGTAAACACATCAGGTGCAAAGTAATACAGCACAAACCTATATAGACCATCAACATAAAGAACCACAAGCACTGACATAAAAAGCTAACTCCAGACGAACCAAATACCATGCTAGGACACGACATCAATCGCAATAAACCTAAGCTTGAAAATGATCTAGAGCGCTAAACTGACAGGCACCCACGAGAAGCACAAGATGAGTATTAAAATGATAGGTTAGCCCAAAAGGTAACCAGGAAAAAAATGTACAGGATACACATAATAACCCTATCCACATAAACATAGCCTTGTATGGAAAATTGTACCCACACACAGATGAATTGGCACTGCCAAACAATAAACCGCATTTCATCATTATACTAGACAACCCCCATATCAAAGTCCACAAATGGTAGGCCATGGGTAGAAGAAAAAAGAGGCCTTACATTGTAATGACCCGGTCATTTTCATTCATTTCCCTTTCTCAGATTTTCGTGAATATTTTTTTTCCGTTGATCTTTCCTTTCTGAGTTCAGTTTCGAGTTGCGTAGTGTCGTCTTAAGTGCTCTGGAGGGATTTTTGACACGCTTTTCTATGGATTGACAACTTCCTTTGAGGACTGAGTCGTTTTCACATTTTTCGTTTTTCGACACTATTCACTTTTTGTCAATTTCCCTAAACTGTCATTTTTCCTATTTTGTCTTTTCCCTGTTTGTCTCTTTGTTTGTGTAACCTCACTTCTTGTTTTAAAGTTAGTTTCTGACTTCACGTATCTTCATTCTCAGTGGTTTCCATGAGATACGAATCTTTACTTTTGTAAGAAAGTACTCTGGTTGTCCATAGGGGTATGGATACACAGTTTTTTAGAGTTATTTCCTTTCCTTAGGGTACTTTTCATGAATATATTTTGAAGATATTTTATTTTAGGGGTATCTAAGAAAATAGCTTTTGAAAGATATTTTCATTCAGGGGCAGTTTCGCAGTTTTTAATTTTTAGAGGGGCCATTGTATAATTAATGAAAGTTATTGCTCAATGTCTTATTTTGAGCCTGGATCCTCGTATGGGATTCATTTTGGCATTTCTTCGAGTCATAAACTCTTAAAAAAATTTCCTCCTGGTCGATGTTTTCCAGTTTTAGGGTTTTTGGCTCCGGTTTACGCCAAACTTGTTTTGGGTATAACTTTCTCTTCAGAACTTGGTTTCCGATACCGTTTCTTCCATTGTTCTTATTTTCTCATTTTGAATCTTTTTTGTTCATGGAGTTTTGCCGTTTGAGTACGTCTGCTCAAATTTCACTATTTCAGACCCGGCGAGGCCCGTTCGGGGCACTTTTTGAGATTTCTATAAAAGGGGGATGAGATATTTTGTTTGCTATCTTCCCCACTCACCATGCATGACCTGAAGCTTCCATGGTTGCCCAAGGGCAGCTGCCATCTTCTCTCTCCACATTTGAGCTTCATTTCTTTGTCAAACCATGGTACTGCCTTAGTGTTTATTGCTCCCCTTGCTGTGCTCTTCCTTTTGCCCTTATTAGAGTTTAATTTTGGCCACATTTTGAGTTCAGGTTTGAAGTCAAGATGTAATTTTGATGGGGCTTTCTTCAGATTCTTGTTTGTGGTGTTGCCCCTGACAAAACCTAGAACTTTCATCAGATTCAGAGCCGATTTATTTTGCTGGGGATTGGAGGTAGGGAATGTTTTAGGATTATTTATGAGCTGTATTGTGTGTTTCCATGATTATACAACATATATGTATGCCTTGTATCAAATCTAGAGAATTTTGATATTTAATTCTTGGTATAAGATTTAATATTCATATTGATGTATAACTTGAATTCGAATTGTGGCATTCAAGAAAGTCTTGTTTTAATATGTTGTTTAACATAGATTAAATTGGGATTACTCAAATAAGAATTGTTGTTTTTAATTAATATTTATCTTTTTTGAAATATTAAAGTTCATGGTCGTACCTTGCATAAAATTGAGTTGTATTATGCTTCTAAATTAAGTTTTGGCATGTTTGTTAACATACTTTAATTTGAGAGCATTTGGTTAA
>JAOTQH010241586.1:0-12671 GCA_025631255.1 Cornus kousa
CAGATGCTGAGCAAGCTTTCAATATCATGAGAAACTGGCTGTACAATAGCTTGGTTGCAGACACCTAAATGGCTGTTTATTTGTTTATATTCTCCCATCTGTGTATTATTTCCAGAAATGATGGTTTTCCATGTTTTTATTAAGCTATAGTATATGAATAGATGAAGTTTATGTGGCTTATATTTCTTTTTGTTATAAGGTTTTAATCCACAGATTGATGCCTATTGTTCCAGTGGTAAAATTTTCAACTTGCCACACCACTTCTATCTTGAACTGCACATGAGCTTAAATTTCTCGTAACTGTAGTCCGTAGCCTAGTGACATCTTCTCTACCTCTTAATGTGAAAAGTAAGAATTTGAGTGAAAAGTAAGAATTCGAGTCTGCAACAAATAGGGATGAGAATTTCGTGCCAACAACAAAAAGATATCAAAGTTTAGTCCAAATAGATCCAAGGTTGGCTCCCATCCATTCATTATAGTGAAACAGATAGTGGATTACTTTGTGAACAAAATTACTGTTTGTTTGTGTGTGTTTGTTTTAGATAAGGCCAAATTCTATCACCATGTAACGGACTCAAATAAAATCAGTGAAAAAAATCAGTGAAAATTAACCGAACCAGCCGGTAAGGAACCGTTGAAAAAGGGTCGTGTATAAGCCGCAAACCATGATTCCAATATGAAGCCATCCGGTTTTGCATTAAGAAGATGATGCTTGTTGCTACCATCATAGCCTACTATTTGAACACTCTTTGCAGGAGAACCGCAGCATAAGCCTTTGTCAATTGGACAAAGATGACTGTTGCTCAAGTACCCTTTGTGGACCAAATTGCTTTTACAGAACTTGATCTCTCCATCCACCTGAAACCCCATCAAACTTGAACTACACATCATGCAACAATAATTAATTCGAACCTCGGTCCATACAATGATCTATCAGACACAGTCAGTCTCACGAGAAGGGTTCATACTTGAAAAGCCGACAAAATTCAAAATCAGCATTCACCCTACTAAGTTCTCAAAACAAGCAAGCATATAGAGTAATGCTGCAATAAAAAGAAATTATTTCTCTTTCCTTCTCTTGTAAAATAGAGACACAGAGCAAATGGCAAAAGGGTTCATAAGAACCTTGCAGTATATTTGAGCTTGAGGAGTAAATATCCGAGCAATCTTGATACTAAATGGTAAAAAGCCAACAGGGAACAGAAAAAAGCAATAACATCTCAACTAAAAGTCTGATTTAGAACCCCAAACAACTTCAGGGTTACTCCAATAATCTTTGATCTCAGTCCTGTGCATCCTGAAAACAACAGTGTAGAACACACATAAAATTAACAAATAAAAATATATATGTAAGAGAAATGCAGAGTGAAAATAAAGGATTTCAACAGATTTTAATCATCATGCAGCAATCAGCCTTAACTATATCTGACGGCAACAAAAACACCACTGTAAATTGCACCACTTTATCAACAAAAATATACCAGTACGGGAAGCACAATGGAGAGATGACATGGAAAACAACAGTGGAAATCAAGACTCAATTGAGAGAAAAGGAAAAAGAAAAAGAGAACTCCCATCGAACCGACTAGGTGTTGCTTGATAAAACTGAAAAATTAAAGTACTAAAAATTTTAAGAACTGAATTTTATTATTTTAAGTGCTAAAATTTTGAGTGCTAATTATGAATTAAGAATTTTTTAACAAATTTTTGAATTTTAAGCGTTCTGTGTTATCAACACCACATTAATGTGTTGCAAGTTTGCAACTACTAAAAATATCAAATAAATAGCATAAAGACCATGATTCAACTGAAGGCTCGATAAATTGAAGGAACATAAGAAATTAAGATCTAAATTTTAACATTTCCATTAAAACACTTATCGAAAAAAGATAAATTCATTAAAACATACTGCAGCATTTTTTAAACTATGGGACACTACTAACAAGTTTTTCCCGAATTCTCTAAGAAATTTACCGAAGTATGGAAAGCAAATTTCCTGAAAGCAAGCAGAGATACATCATGCTGACATCAAATTTACAAAGGGGGTCACCTAGATGAAACAATCAATATCATGGTTTTGATTTTTCAAAAAAGGAATAAATACATATGCATAGGATATACGCATGGGTGTGTATATTTTTTTGATAAGTAAGATTTCATAAAAGCGCTCAAGAGTGGAGCGCTCCATAAGAACACACAAAACACCAAAGGCAACAACTAAAGCTTTAAGCTATCCACAAAATCCAAAAGATCCCCCTAAGATTTACAATTACGCTCATTAACCCCCCAAAAAAAAAGGTATGCAGTATGCTATATTTGGGAGACCAAATAGGAGTCTCCTCTCCCTCAAACGATCTCCTATCTCTCTCACACCACAAACCCCACCATAAACAAAGGGGAGTGGCCCTCCAAACAACCCTGGCTCGACTCTCCACGAAACACCCTTTCCAAGCCTCAATCAAATCCAAAGTGGTTCATGGGAACACCCAAGTCATGCCAAAAGTGACCAAAATCTTAGACTAAACATCCCTCGCCACAGGGCAGTGGAGAAGGAGGTGATTAACTCTTTCCTCCATCTCCTTGCACATACAACACCAGTTGGCCACAATCTGTAACCTATTCCTTCATCTTGGCATTTGGAAAACTATGTACATTGGTCAAGGGCTGTACTTCCATAGCTTTCAGGTCTTCTTCTGGACCAAGTGAAACATCAATCACAAGACCGACAGTCATTGCCGAATCCAAGATCTCAGGAGTCGAAATGGGCATATGTGAGCACACTCTCAGCACGTGGTAGATTGGTCAAAATGCTATCTCGTGAAGTGAAAGGATGGAATATCATGGCCACGCATAAATTGAACCAACAATTAACATAAGCACAAAAATTAAAGCTTCAATAAATAAGGGCTTTTCTATTGTCTTTTCAAAGCCAAGTACCAGAATCTTGGAGATTCCTATCAACTTATCAAACACACTAAGCAAAGAAAGCCACTTTCAATGGGGCTTTCGACCTCCAAACCACCTTCCAAGGGAAAGAAGGACCCAGGATCACCAACAGACTATGGTAGAACCGTAGAACGCCCTAACCTCAAACACCCCTCTCGGTGAGCCCACCCACACCATCTCGTCCATCCCCACGCCCTCAACCACCTGACTGTAGAGCAAGGCCAAGAACTCAGCAAACTCTGCAAGCTCCAATCATGAAACCCTCTACGAAACTGCACATCCCATGTTAATCTCCCATCATCAAGACGATAACAGTGGCCAACCAGGGTATATCTAGTCGAAGAGATCCTGAACAGCCGAGGGAACCTACGAGCCAGAAAATAATTCCCAAACCACCAATCCTCCCAAAACCTGGCGTGACTCCCGCTACGAACCTAAATCGGATACGTTTAGAAAACTCATCCCACCCCTTCCGGATAAGCTTCCAACCACCCATGATATGGTGGCAAGAATTAAAGCATGGCCAATTGCTATCAGAGCCAAACGTAATTGTCATTCTTGGAGCAGGGTTTGCTTATTTTTTTTATTCTTCCCGTATTCACCTGGTGGTCCAAATAAGAATTAAAAGATATTGCCAATATCACAAGATAGACTAAATGTGATGTAACAAACAAAGAATCTCTAATACATAAAATATTTCAAGGAAACAACTTAGTTCCAAATTTATGAGTAAATACTCTTTAAATATACAAAAGGAACTCTTACTTGTCACATAAAATAAAAACAATACTAATGAATAATATTTTAAAAACTACGAATGAAAACATACAAGAATCTCAATATGCTAATTGATAGTATATAAAAGACATCTATGTGATCACTAGTAATAGAACATTCATTTACATACTCAAAAGCTAAACTATAAAATTACCAGCCAACTTTTAATGAATCCAGGCTCCAGGGAAAAAAAACACGCCTCCTAGTTTGTATTACCCATTTATATAGTTCCTTTTCTAAAATGGCCATTAATTTGCATACACATCGCATCATTGTTATATTCGATGGATCACATTGTTTAATCTTATCATATATTTAAAGGAACTCGAGAGCTAATCGTTGACTACTTAAATTAATTGTCTTATGATAATATAATATATGTTTAAAATCTACATAAATTGTTGCACATTTGTAATGGTATTTGATTTAGTTAAAGGATATACGTATAAAAAAGATTTATAAGCAATGATTTACCCAATCCTATGAGAGAGAGCACTCCTCAAATTTTCAGTCTTTCATCTTTCATTGCTGTTGTTTCACTTTATTTTGTATTTTTCTGATCTTCTTCTTTTACATTTCTTTACCGCCTCCTATTTCCCAATCATATCTATAAATTCCTAGCTCAAAACAATGGAGTTTTTCTTGAGATCACAGAAAATTAGAATTGAGATCAGCGGTTATCAGCACCACTTTTGGAATAAGGTTCAAGGATTTTTCTTATACAGCCAGCCTCCTCAAGATGCTTCCGTTCTAAAATTGGAGCCCGAAGATTATCAAAATCGCTATTCTGCCATTCTATTAATTCCATTAAGCTTTTTGATGAATTGAATCCCTAATCTGCATGGTCGAGGCCAATTTGCCACCATTAAAACAAGCATGGCACGCGCTCAATGGTACACAATCCCCATAGACTCGCCAATTTGGCTTTTAATGAAAGAGCATCATGTACCTCATTTAGAATCCAAAGCAAATCTAGATCAGTTTGGAGTTGACAAACTTTCAATTACGTCGGATTATATTGCTAAGTTCACTTTCTTACATTTGATCCAAACACTCAAATGCACAGCCTACGCTAAAGAGACATATATTTTCTTTGATGTCCTCTCCTAGTGGGCCACTGTGAAGGCCACCATTTAACCAAATTATATATCCCTTTGCAAATCTTAGTCTCGCGAAGCGGGAATACAAGCTAGTTTGAGCCGCTCATCTTCTTCCCCCTCCCACTCCCTCACACCAACAAAAGTAAACAGCCTGAGCAGCTTTGCATACCTTAGGTTGTTTTTTTATTTATTTAATAAACCCAGCACCATGTAACTTCTGCACCTCATTCTTAATTTGCACCTAAAGAACCTTGATACAACCTCCCTATAGACAATCTCAAGATGGGCAAGAAATTCATCACGTGCTCAGCACTCTTATGGCCTCTTCTGTACAGCACGGAAAAGGGTCACCCAAATAAATCAAATTGCAACAGCTCAACAAGTTAAAGAAGCTCCTTGGCTATCGTCTGTAACCCAAATAAGTGATTTAGGCAGTTGACTGCTAAAATTGAAGGAGGGTGGTCTCCTCAAAAGTTGCATGTGAGTGTCCTCGGGTACCGCCCAGATGTTAACAGTTATCAAGGAGCGGATACTTCTAAAGCAAAGCTGAAAATTGGTTGCCACCTTTAACCGAGTTGGTTTTCCACCATAAGTACATTATAATTTTAAATAGCATCCATTCTGAAAGGAAAATAGTATAGTAGCACAGACACCATAAATTTAAAAATAGCATCCATTAGAGCACCCCAGCGGGCGTCTCCTATTTGTATATTATCTGACTCTGTGGCGACGGAATGGCTGTGGTGTGGAACAAGCCCCCACCAAAAAATTTACAATTGATGCTACACATTTGTAGAATCATATGGTGCCTGACAGAATTGAAAATGTGGGCCTTGTGTCCAATAAATGATATAAAAAGAAAAGTGATAGTGTGGTGGTGGTATAAAATAATTATTGTATCTATTTATGTAAGCTTTTATTGTATATGTTTTTCTACAGTGTATTGTTTTATTTTATTTGTAGGAGGCTATGTAATGGACTTTTTCTTTATTTATGTAATATCATTATTTTTTTAATTTCTCAAAACATATAATCGAAGCAAGCAATTATAGCCATTAGCAATATAGTTGTTTGGAATAAAGCCATTGGAAAAATAAAAAACAAACAATTGTAAAAAATTCATTTCATTTTTTAAAAAATAATAAAGAAGAGAGTCAAAAAAAGAGTGCACAACAAGAAGTTGTAGTCTCTAAAACAAGTGCAAGCCATGTCAACACAATTGATGATGTCGCACTACACTTTTTTAAAGGTGTAGAATTAAGTGTGGATGTTGCACTGGGGATGCTCTTATGCAAGAAAATAAGACAACACTTTCTAAAGTGGAATTGTACCTGTTTTTTTTTTAGCACGTGTTGGACACTGACACTTAGACACTTTCCGACACATGTACAACACATTCTGGATATGTCTTATTTAAAATGATTTTTTTAAATTCAGATATATGGCCAACACTTCTTCACACCCAGAATATGACAAATGAACCTTGTAAATTAGATAAAACTTTGCTTCAGTTTGGAAAACAAAAAAAAAAAAAAAAAAAATGAATATATAAAATATAAATATATATATATATCAAATTAAAGGTTTATATAATTTTAAAAAAAAAATTGACCAATATAAAAAACAAAGACGTATAAAAACTTTATCAAATAATTGGGCATAAGAGTGGGAGACAACAAAGAAGTCATTGAATTAGCCAAACACAAAAACACACACACATAAATATATATATATATAAATCTAAACATACAGAAATATTAGATTTTCTTTGTAGACACGAATGATTATGATTATATTTTTTAAAAGTAAGAAATTCAATTTAGTCATGTAATATACTTATCATATACAACCTGTTTCTATATATTAAAAAATATATATTTTATCATCATATGCTAACTGTTCCAATTCTTATTTTTTAAAAATAAAACAAAAAACCAAAATCACGCCCACACCTCCATAACAAGTCTTACTCGTTTCCATAAATATTAACAACAACAATGATATACTACAAAGAGGCTGAACAAACAAAGTTTTGTTTTTCCTTGTTAAAAAAATAATGATATAACTTGTCATGCTTACAATAATCATGAAACCTACCAGAGAAGCAGGAGACTCAGAAATGTTAGTAGGTGATGAATGCACAGGAACACCATAATATTTGTAATTACACTCCGTGTATGCAGCTCCAACTCCCACTCCAGCACCAAAAGCTACTGCTGCCCAGCGTGTCACAGGACTCCCTACCATGACAAATCAGAATAGATTGATTATTATAAAAACAGTGACCTGTGCAGGACAGCAAGTGTTATAGAATCCGAGTGACGTTACAATGCAGAGGCATTGATCTTATGATATGTACCGTTTACCTGAGCCACGGGATTAGCAAATTTGTTTTCCATATATGCAGATTAATAAGGCAAGCAAAACAGAACACAGCCTCAAAAACACATCAATTAATGTGTCAAGGAACAGTCACAGCTTCCTTCTCTACCAAATCTCAAGTAAAAACATGATATTATTTGAAACTATTGTCCACGGGAAAAAATAATATTTACCAGTACTGTGTAACCGGTAGAAAACCTGAATGATTTTGGCACTCAGAGAATATCTTTGCCAAAGATAAGATGAACCATGAAACTGGCAAATATATGGCAGTATGAAAAAAAGAAGAAAACTAAATGACATGCCTGACTGGGAATTTACAATTAGAAAGCATCAGAAAGGCCAAAACAGCATTGCTATATTCCATTCTATACAGAATTCATTAACAATACTTTCTACTTAACATTGAATTGGCATCTTATGATCTAGGCAACAATGCAGGTAATAGAAATGTGTCTCTGAATAACCGAGAAATGTTGATACCTTATAGGCTGTCCTCTTTAGAAATGTCAGGCTTCATAAGCTAAGAGGAATTGAGGAAACAATTAGCTTCAAGCAATCTATCCAAGCAACACATCTCATAACAAATTCTGAAATGAATTCTTCAATCAACTTTGTGTTAACATTCTATCTAACACAGGATTGACATACATGGGTTGCATTCCCTCTGGCACTTACTTTTCTATTATATTACTGTTACTCATAAAACATAAATAGATTAAAAATATATATCTCATTTCTGTTTCGTCTAAAAATTATATAATTCTCTAGTATCTCTCCATGATTACAAATATAAAGTACTCTAGCTTCAATAACTAAAATTATAATTCAACACAACATATCAAGTAATTTTATTTATTAACAATGCAAACATATAAGAGCATAATTAAACCTAAAGCACTATTTTAATAAATAAATACACACACACATATTTTGTTAAGTAAAGCAACCTTATAATACTTGAAAACTTATTTGCCCTCATCCAAGTATTCTGACACTAGTTATTGCTTGGCCTCGCCCATTATCAGCTTGAATTAACTTGAATAATGTACTGGACAACTTATTCTATTATGGGCTTATTTTACGTTGATAACACCATATGGTCATATTCTTCTTCTACGTAGTAAACACTATATGGTGTCTATTTTCTGTTCAAAATTTCCATCAACTGACTGTAAAGAGAACACACTAAAATGGCTTATTTCCCAGGGCCAAAACCAAACTCAGACAATCACAATGGAAGGAGGAGGTATTTCATCTTGTAAAATGATAAGCTAAAAGGACTGCAATTTTCACTGACCAACACCATAGAACAAGGGGTTTTCAAGCATATGATGCTCCAATAATTGGCTATTGTCGTAAATCTAGGGTTCTTTCACTTTCAAACAATTCAACCCACAAAAATTAAACCAATACCCAATTCTTAAACCACTATAATATATCAAAATAAGAAACACCCAAGAAAACATAATAATAACCCATTTCTTATAATACCTAAAACTTTCCCCATACCCCTTTTTTCCGCAACTTTCTCGGTAACCAAACAGGGGATAAGACAACGAATACGGGGAATGTAAACGAAGAGGAAAGAGAACTCACTCAAGAGAAGGAGACCGCCAAAAGCTCCGGCCAAGGAGGAGTAAGCGATTTTACGGATGCTCAGATCGAGGCATGCGTCCCACTTGGCATTGAGATCGAACTCTGGAGGGATTGGTTTGTTCTCAGACATTTTTTCTCAGATTGAAAAAAACACAAACCCTTTCTTTGTTTTTGTGCCTTTCTCTTTCTCTGATCTTCTTCCTCCTCCTCCGGTTTTCTTTTATTCTCTCTCTCTGACGTGCTGGTGAAGCAGCGAGGGTTTCGTTGTTGTCTCTTTCCCAATTCGGTGGATGGAAGAGTGGAGTGATACGATTCCGTATGAGTTTGGGGCAATTTGGGCCTCAACCTTTTTGTCTGGGCTTGTGACTGCCAAGCCCATATGATTTGTGCCCCTCTCAATATCATTACTTTATAATTAATGTAGAAGAAGAAAATTGTAAACAGTAATATTCATTTGGTACTTTTAAGAGAGCAGTTTGTATTTCTAATTCATCAAGAAAATATTTAATTAATATAATTAGATAACGGGTATCTTCTCCTGTCGGGGGCTTTAGGAAATGTCTTAATTGCCGGTTCTACATCAAGGGAAAAAAAATTGGAGTTTGATTCAAAAAGAAAAATTTGATTTTTTTTAAGGATTCTTTTGGTTAGTCGGGAATTGATGATGGGAAGTGAAAGGAAAAAAAAGTGAAGTAAAAGAAAAGAAAATTATGTTTCTATCATGCATCTGGTTAGCATGATTTTTTTAAAAAAATTTGTGGCAAAATGTTGTTTCATTAGCAAGAAAGTGAAAAAAAAAATGATTATATATCAAAATTACCCTTATAAATTCAATGCAAAGTAAAATACATCATGCAACAAGTATAATAAAAAAATATAAATAATTATTTTATGAATAAAAATACATGTGCGTGCATATATATAGAGTCCTATTTTAAAGAGAGAAAATTGTAACTTAATAAGTATCAATAAAATACATCATGCAACAAGGATAATAAAAAATATAAATAATTGTTTTGTGAATAAAAATATGTGCGTACATATATATATATATAGTCCTAATTTAAAAAGTCAGAAAATGTAACTTAGGAATCTTAATTTAAAGAGTTATAAAGTTAATATAAATAGGAGTAGTAATTTATCAAAAAGAAGTCACTCAAGGAAGATAAATAATTGACAAGGGTATAATTGAAAACTGAAATCGTAGGAAACATTTTGAGGAAAATCAAGCCGTTGCGGGAACATCACTTTCCTGAAAACTTTCCTTTTCAACCTAACCAAACTATCAAATAATTTACAAAATTTCTAGTTTCTTTTCCTTTCTATCTATTTGATGCTAACCAAACCAAGGGCTCCATTTTCTTATATTCTATCTTTATTGCGAAATGACATAATTGTCCTTATTTAAATTCATTAAAGTCGATGTAAGGGGACATTTTAGTCACTTAATTTAAGGAAGAAGAAAAAAACTCCTTTGTCAACAAATTGTTTACTTTTTTTACTTTAACCCTGACTTTATACTTTGAAAATTTGAGCAAATAACTCCGAATTATATAACCTTGATTAGTTCATGACTGGGGTTTTTAAATTATGCTAAAAACTATAGTGTACCATTGACAAATTTGTTTGAATTAGTTGATGGGACTTCTAATGGTTTTTTTTTTTTTTAATGGGATTTTGTTTGCAATTTCTAGTGATGCATTAGGTTGTTTTTACTCATTTTTGGTCATGTTATAGTCTGAAAATACTTCATTTCTGAATCATACCAAGCATTATATTTTTACCCATCTATATAACAATACTATATCAATTTTTTTTCAATTTTTTTTTTTCCTGCATTATATCAATTAATACATGTGAGTTTGTAAATTATTTATTTATTTATTTTTTATCTTAATAAGTTCAATATGGGCTTTGCAGGTTGGATACTCGTCACCTGTGCAATACGCTTTAATGGACGAACTGCAACTATCATATTCTCAGGTTTTTCTATCACTTCAATAAAATTTAACTTCAATACTAATCTATTTACCATCCAAATATTAGTTTTTGATGAGAAATACTATCATTGTTAATTGCAGTACTCTGTTTTTGGATCCATATTGAATATCGGTGCAATGCTGGGTGCAATCACATGTGGTCGGACTGCAGATATTTTAGGTCGAAAAGGGGTAAGTTTACTGTGTAAATTTATTACACGAAATTATTTTTCAAAATGAAAAACTAAACCGAATAACCAAATTTACGATGACACCATGTGGGACTTACGTGAATATGTCTATGAGTTATGATGTACAAGTAGGATTCACATCAATATTATTTTCGTATACATATGTAATTTGTGTTGTTTACGAGGTTTTTAGACTTATTAGAACAGGTAGGCAACACAACCACCTAACAATTTAAGTTTTTGAGTCTGATACCTGTTACAAGTGGTATCAAAGTAGGTCAAGCCCTTTATCTGCGATTTAGGCAGGGTGTGAGGTCCGACCAAATTAAATATTAATTAATGTAACAACACAAATCTCTCCCTAATGAAAGAGTGAGTTTTTCATAAAAATGATCTGTATTTCTTCTGTTGTGTGCAAGCAGGCAATGAAGCTGTCAGCCATTATCTGCATTATAGGGTGGATTGGAATCTATCATGCTTCGGTAAGTGATATCTCCGTTCATTCAACAATATTATATATATATATATATATATATATATATAGTTATAAGAACAACATTCTCTAATGCTCTGTATGTGGCATTCTATGAAGGAACCTGTTTTGCTAGACTTTGCAAGATTTTTAACAGGCTATGCTGCAGGAACTATTTCATATGTGGTATGCATTTGTTTCTCTCTGTTGCTTCTCCTTCTTTTAGATAAACTACTATAAGATATGCATTATATATGCATACAATAACATATTCATTCTCAAGCAATTCTCTCTTTTTCTCTCTCTGGTTGAATAGGTGCCTATGTTTATCGGTGAGATAAGTCCGGTTAGCATTCGAGGAGGACTAGCAGCATCAAATCAGGTTGAATAAAGATTGTATCCAAGTCATTTTGTACAAATTCTTAAAATCACTCTCTTGATTATTCTCATTTTGGAGTAGTAGATATGTGAACTTTGGAGCCATTAACTTGAAAAGGATTAAATTCACAAAACCCGTTGTACTTTCAATTTTTGATGGTCCAAAATTTAGAGTACATGAGGGTTTTGTGAATTTAACAGTACTTAAAATTACCTAGGAACATGTTGTCAATAAATGTAAAGAAGTTGAATTTGAAAGCCATACCTTTCGTGAATTTGTACGGAAAACAACCTAAACATGCAAAAGATTAATGGGTTATTAGTTAATTTTTCTTTATCATTGTCTGCTGCAGTTTACTAACTACCTACCTATATGCTTCACAGCTCTTTATTGTTATCGGCTTGTCCACCTCCTATGTAGTAGGTGTATTTGTAACATGGAGGACACTTGCTATAACTGGTACAATCAAATATTCTTGGCTGATACACTGATAGCAAGTGATTTGAAATCTATATGTTATCAAAATTCTAAAAGCATTGCAAAAACCAGTTAAATGGAATTTAATAATTGGTAACACATTCTATTTGAAATTTTTTATTTTTTGCAGGAGTTATCCCATGTGTGGTTCTGCTTGTGGGGCTCTTTTTCATTCCAGAGTCCCCGAGATGGCTGGTAAGATCGTCAGCATTTCAAAAATCTTGCCTCTTTTTTTTTTTTTTTTTTCTCTGAATTTTGATCCTCTAATAGCTTGAATTTGGACGAAACTTATGAATTTTGGTTTACCATTGTTCATGACCATGCCGGGGGAAGATTTTACATTAAGTACCTCATTTAACTTCCTTAAGC
>JAOTQH010241597.1:0-12669 GCA_025631255.1 Cornus kousa
CCACCATTGCTGCCGCCGCCACCGCCTTCCTCCACCACCAACACAAGCTCCACCGCCTTCCACCACCACCACTTTTCACCACTATCACCGCTACCGCCTCCACCACTACCACCACCTTCCACCAGCACCACTATCACCTTCCAACAACACCGCCGCTACTGCCTTCCACCATTGCCACCACCAACGCCTTCCAACACCACCACCTACACCACTATCGTTTTTCACCTCCACTACCATCGTCACCACCAACCATCACTGCCACTGCCACCATTTATTTTTAAAAATTATAGAAGAATGTTATTTTGTTAACTTAATTTATTTGTTACTAAGAGTAGGGATAGCAATGGGGCGGAGTTGGGGTAGAGTTTGCTAAACCCTACTTCGTTCCGTTAAAACTGTCATACCAACTCCGGGACGGATTTATAATTGGTATACCATCCCCACCCCTACTCCAATAGACAAAATATTGACTCCGCCATGCATACTCCATTTAATTGCGATAAAATTAAAACTGTTTAATTAATTGATGTACTTGGGATAGAATACTAAGATCTTGAATCCTTAAAAATTGAATCACATGCACAATTGTAGAATTTTAGTAAGTAGTGATTCTAGCAAATTTTTAGTCAAAATATATTAATGGACACTTAAATTAAATATATACTTTATATATATATATATATATAATCGGGGTCAGGGTGGGGTGGGGGCATCACTAAATCCGCTCCCGCCCCAAACCCGCTTTGGGTTTTCAATTTTTTTACCATTTTCGTCCCAAACTCATTTATGGAGCTACCAAATCCGCCCCATTAGGAGCGGAACGGGGCGAAAACCCAGCGAGTTGAAGGAAATTGCCATCCCTAACTAAGAGAGATATTTTAGAGAACCCAATTTGAAATTTATTCTATTCTAAATTTGAAATTGGTCCAACCAAACAGTATAATGATTATTATCATTTCATTCCTACACATTTTATATTTATAACCAGACAATAAAATGAAAATGGTCATTCTATTCCGTTCTCATTCCATTACTACTTGCATTTCATTCTATTCATGCACACTAAACGTGACAATAGAATTAGGGTAATATGATAACATTTGTAGAATTTTTTATAAATTAGAGTGTTATAATCAAAATTTGAAAATAATGAAAATTTTATGATTTTAAAATTCCTAATTTGAGGTGTCCATATAAAAACAAAAAAGTACTAGTAATTGATGTCAATTATAATGTGATTGAAATCACAATTTCAATCAAATACAGCTGGACGGTGGTCACTTGTGTGGTTGACAAAAGGAATCATTTACACTCCCTCTTTATCCAAAACATTATTGAGTGCTTCTTCCCTTTTTCACTTCTCTTTTCGGTGTAATTTCTATTTGGATTTTAAATGGAGGAAACTTTTTGATTTGATAATAAGTATGTACGCAAAAGTATCAAACTTTGATCATTAATCCAGATGGAGAGAAGAGAAATCATATACTATCCAAGTTGAAAAATGCTCTCTTTCAATTTTCCTTTTCCTTGACCAAAAATTGTGTACAAAGTTGCCCAGACATGCGTGACAAAACTTGTCTCAAATCCTCTGATGTGCCAGTTTTAGGGTTTGACCAACCAAACGTTTTGATCCCAGGTTCAAAGTAGAAAGCAACTCGTACATGGCAGATGGGCAAAGTTTTCATATTACGCCGAAAATGAGGAAAAATTATTAGAAGGTTGTTGTTTATTTGACATTTAGTAGATTAATTCATTGAAAAGTTAGAAATCCTCTGATCAAGACAATTTGCAACATATTATATTAATACACATGGTCATTTTCTCAATTTAAACTTTACAAATTTGTCCCGAAATAAGTCACGATTCTCCAAACGAGACATTCTTCTTAAAATAGAGGGAGTATATTTCTTTTTAGGTTGTGAGTCCCAATTCTCGAAAGAAATATTTATTTTTTAGGGTTGAGAGAGTAATAAAAGTTCCTTTCCAAGGCTTCTCATATTTATTAAGACTTTAACATCTAAACCATTGCTCTAAGAAATCCGCTGGAAAAATAAATAAAGAAATATTGAACCAATAAGAATGAATTGTCGCTTTATAACTAATACCACCAAAAGTTGGTTCTATTATATTCCGTTAACTCTACTGACACTCTTAATTAGTACAAAACAAACTAGATATGGTTTCTAATATTGATTTTTGCTTTTAGAGAGGTGAGAATTAACAAGTGATCCTGCATCAAACTCAAACTCAAACTCAAACTCATGCAACGAAGAGTATTGCACTCTACATATCTTAAAAGAACACTCTGAAACAAAAATAATAATAATAAATTAATAAAAATAATTTTAAATATATATATATATATCACCAGAGGTGCCCATGAAAAGTACGTGTACAAGGCAGTGAGACAAGAAAGTCAAATTTTGATATTTTATGCGAGAATATATTGACAATTAATCTCTTGCTTCACTGCTTTATTGGTTCCAGGTTGGAAACGTCTTTGCCCACCAAATACCACGTAAAATACGTTACTGCGTATTAAAATGTCAAAAGGTTTGAATTTAAGTACTTTGTCCGGTAGTTAGCACCAAATGAAAAAGAATATGAGAGAAGCAAAAGAGGTAAAAAGGCAAAAATAAATAAATAAATAAAAATAAAAATAAAAAAACTGATAAAACAAGAATGTTATTGAAAAAGCTACACATTATTATTATTATTACTATTGATATAAAATTCTGCAAATTAGTTCCACCAAGTTTTTTCTTTTTCTTTTTCTTTTTCTTTTTCTTTTTCTTTTTTAGTTTTATAAATAGTCTCTTCACTATTTGACTACATGATAAAAACATTTTAAAGCACTTTTCAATTCAAATGGTTGAAATTTTCAAATCATTTTACATGAAGACTATTGTTTTCAAATATGAACACTATAATGTAGTATCACAAAACTAAAACTGCCTCTCACAGTAAGAAGTATAGAGACTATTTTTATTAATTTATTTCTTTATAAATTTCATTAAGGTTAACATGAATGAAACCTTTAAAAATAAGGTATTGTGGCATCTGGATTCTGGACTTAACATGTACCATAATGATTTCTTTATGCAATTATTTCAGAGCATAAAAATATAGAGGGATAAAATTAATTCCCAAAATTTCCTGAAACAAATGTGAACTTTCTGAAAATCATTCCAAGGTAAGTTTACCTGATATCAAAAGAACCAGCACCTAAACAGAAACACATCGCAAGTAAGGCATCACTCGTAAAATATTTTCTTTGAAAAAGATTTTTCTTTTTTAGGTAAAATATTTTCTTTATTTTTGCTTTTTCGGTGTTCAACAACGAAAGGGTAGGTCGGGATTAAGGTCGAGCCCATCGGGCAGGCGTATAAACTAACTTGCCTAAAATTGATAAGTAAATTATTTTTATTAGATTGCAATATTTTTTTCTTCACAAATATTTTACGACAACCAAACAACATAAAATAAAAATATTTATATTTTTTTAAAAATATTTTACATCCAAACAAACGGAGCTTAAATGCAAAAGTTACTCCTAGTCGCAGTATCATGAAACTTTGGTTCCTCTTTAGCAAAAAATATTTTACATCCAAACAAATGGAGCCTAAATGCAAAAGTTATTCCCAGTCGCAGTATCATGAAACTTTGGTTCCTCTTCAGCATTAACTACAAGTAATGTCGTTGTATTCTCAACCACACATTACATTGCTTCCCCTAATGAGACTCTAAATCTAACCCCAAAAAAACACACACACACATACACACATACGCGCGTTCATAAATCACCAAGAAACATGGTACAGACAAAATCATAGGTTACATACCACTATGCCCAAGATTGTACATCTGACCTGGAACCACACCATGCCATGTAGAATGAGAAGTTAACCATTTCAGAAAGTTTGCCCTTCACTGATACATAAAGCCAAGCGAAGCCATAGTTGAGAACAAATGTTGAAAATTGCACTTTGTGACCAATAACAGAAACACTACCTAACCAAAAAAAAAAAAAATTGGCAGTTAGAAAAGACTAGTAAGTCTAATATGTAAATGCGTGTGCCATCATATAGTTCTCCAAATATAAAACATTTGCCATGAAGAAACAAATCTGTATCTTTAATCTAAAATGAAAGCAAAAAATTTCAACCACCAATAATACCATAACAAGGGACCAATAAATAAACAAATATATTCAACAAACAAAAGGAAAGAGAGTGATTCAAACCCTCTTTTTTTTTTCTTCTTTGTGGTAACGAGAAAAAAATGTAATCTAATCAACTCAATGTATTATTTTCTGTTCAAAAATATAAATGAATAAAAACAAAGCCAAATAACTGTGAAAAGCTGCTTACCTTCTCTTTTTTAATATATTTTTATATCACTTCCTACAAAACTTCCTTGAGAACCCAACCAAAAGCCTGAGGAAAGAGTAGCTGGCATAAATTTGTTTCTGACAATTGAAGTTATGTTTATTGGCACACCGTGCACTCCCTCAAATTATCTATTGGAGCCCTGAAGCTTTCTCCGCAACGCAAACACCGAGCAAGTATAAATTCCGGTTGAAGCCACAACACATACCCCAAAATACACGCAAGCAGTTGTAGCACAAACATACAGGAACCTGGGGAAGAAAGCATGCTGCTCATTTTAATACGAAATGAGAAATTCAATAAAATATATATATATATGCATCTGAAAAGCTATATAGTGATTTTCAAAATGCTTGTTCTATTCTCTGCTGCACAAAAAGAAACAAGACTGAATTTAGACTATTTCCACCCCTGTAGCTCAAATCTGAAAGAAACTGGATCAAGCTCTAGTTTAGCAAGTTCATTTAACGCTGTTGAAAAATTGGTCAGTCAAAATCAACTCTGGAAGGGAAGGAGCCAACATGGAGAGCTTAGAAAAGCCTATTATCATCCACTCAGGTTGAGTGAGAACAATAACCTTCAGTTGTAATCATCAAATCCTCGGGGCTTTGGAATGGTTACCTTCTAACTGAAATATCATCAAATCCAAACAGAAGAGTTTTACGCTTTGGTTTATTAGATGCAAATAAGGGAAAGTAAAGGAAATGATATATTCCAATTTTTTTAGGAGTTTGGGTAGAATGAAAAAGACTTCTGGGAAACTAGGATTCCCACAACTGGCTAACTTTCTCAAAAACGTTTACTGCATAAAACACAAGAAATAATCTTTTCCCATGAAAGTGGTCCACTGGTCCTTAATATTTTAGTTTCCTATTATCCCCTATATTTCTCTCCTCCACTACACCTTTTGGTTTAGAAAAATTACATACTTGTTATAGATTCCCAACTTCTTAGGTATCAATATGATTGGTTGCACATTTTTTTATCATATATAGCAAGTAGAGCTCTGACAGGATATGAAGTCTAAGTAATACATAATTTGTGAAACTTTCCAACTATATATGTTATTTCTAACAAAATCAACCATATGCATTTGTTTAAGCGTGTGAACTTTTTATTGTGTCTATAAAATTGAGTTAGATAATATTGAGTTTTATATTATATTTCTAAAAATAAAAAATTGGGTAAAAGTTGGTTCATTTGAAACAAATCCATGTGAACTTTTTGCTTATTGTGAATAAGGACAATTTCTGTAAGTAAAAAAAATATTCTTGTAAATTTTATGTTTTCCAGAATTTTGTTACAATTTTCTTGAAATTTTTTCATTGTGTCCACGCACATAAAGGAAATGTTGTTTTCTTTTCTTTCACTTCACTTTCTAGTATCTTTTTCTTTCTCACCAAACAGAGCCTTATTATGGTGGATTTTTTCCCTGTAGTTTATTCATCCATGAAAGAGTGCTACTGATCTGAAGGTAAACATAACAGGAAAGTTCTATGTTTCAGGAACATCTATGGTACAGCTGCCCCTCTCCATGCCATAGGATGCCACTTGCTATGTGTACACTAAACGTGCATAATCTAAACAAAGTTGAGTTCAAGGAAACTTACTTTGGAGAAAAGACACTCCAAACAAATAAATGATTCCTCATCAGCAGCAATACAATGGTGTATGCAACCAAAAGAATGGAATTCAAGCCCAGTGGAACCAGGCAAGGATAGAAAACAGTCATCTTGAGAAAATGTCCAAAATCAGCATTCCTGAGATTCACAAGAGAGCTCGTGCCCTTCATGGAGATGTACATCACTAGGCTAAGAAGAGCTAACATCGGGGAAGCATAGGTGATAATAAACATTAAGATGCCAGAAAGTATTGTTGAGTGGCTTGACAGGCCCTGGCAATGTCAACAATGTTGAAAAATTACCATGGATGACATTTAAATAAAGTGCAGATAGCAATGCTTAAGCATGACAGAAGTATCAATTACTATCCCAGGGGATGAGAAAATACAATGTAGGCTCCAGCAACATCAATGGTAGCTAAAGTGTTGGTGTTACCAAGACCAAAATGGCCTGCCATTCCCACATAATATAGTGCAGCAACCTGAGAGAACAAAACAGAAGTTGCCACAATTAGCACTTGAAGTAGCAGTTGCACTACCAAATGAGATATTTAGCACAAAACAAATTAAACATAAAGTAACCTATGCTTTAGTGGGTCCATATTGGGAACCTGCATTGGCAGCAATTCCAAGAAAACGAAGCCCCATGCTTTAGTGGGTCAATAAAGTTATTTATACTCTTCTTTCTCCCTACAATTTACCATAATAAATTTGTTTTCTTTTTCTCTCGTCTAAAAATCCCTAATGTTCCAACTTTATACCAACTCCAACTATATATATTTCTTACCATTAAGCCTGACCGTGATATTAAACTGACATCAGTATTTTCCAACAATACCCAATGAATACCACATGTTATCAAGGTATGGAGATGACTGACCTCAACCCACTGCTCCGAATGCAGGTAATTGTTAGAAGTGTAACAAATAATTGCCAGCATTTGCAAGAGAAGCAACAGCACTGGCATTGAATTTATTGGTTGCTGTAGCAAGAGCTGCAGAAGACACCAGCAGAATATATATGCCCACCCAATCACATATGCAGAACGTGTAAATCCCACAAGGAGAAACTTGCTTTTAGTGTCAGCAGCAGTATCATTACTTGACAAGTAGCAATCATGAACTGAGCAGGTTTTAGGATTCTGAATAGGCATAACCCATGGTAAGGCAATAACTGTCCCAATTGAAAAGGTACCAAGAATTGCATAAATTAGTTGTGCCATTAAGGTAGCACTAGAACCAGATGCTGTAAATGCGCCATCCTGATACTTTATCATGTGTTGCAGAACCAATAACCCTGGAATTAAAAAGATGAGTCCAACCACCACAGCAAAACTTCCCTTTGACGATATTAGACATAGAGCATATAATCCTAAACTGATCACAAGGAGCCCTGATACCAGTTGGATCGATTTTACATAATCATTTCCTGCCTGCTCAAGCCACTTTGAAATGTCAGGAAGATGAGTCCAGTTAACACCACCTTGATGCCAGCCTCTCAAAATCCTTCCAGAAATGAGGAGGACTATCACAGAAAATATTTGAATATAGGTCTTTCTCCCTTGCGCATTGATCGTATTGAGTAAATTTTGCATAGTTTCTGGTGTGAAGGACTGCACTGTTTTACGCAGTAATACCAAATAAAATGAGGATGTCAAAAAATACCATATATATTGCTCTTCCTCTACCATAGAACTAGATCCCATACTTAAAACAAGGATCAAGACAATAGCAAAAATAAAAGTCTCATCCAAATTCCACTTGAGAATATTGTTCTTTGCATTAGAAAGTTGACTCTTTTCCCTGATGTGAACTTCTTGGCCGAAACCAAAAAGAAGACTTGATAATACCAAACATGATAGGAGCATTGCTGCAACTCCAGAAGCAAGTAGGCCAAAAGGTTTCTGCAGTATGATAAATACTGTAAATAAAAGGAACAAAATGAAACGAAACACTAAGGATAAAAACAAATTATATGTTGTCGTCCGCTAACAGAAAATGAAAACACCTTCTTGTCAATCTTTCATGGGAAAGGATCAACCAGATAACCATTAGAAGAGGATAACATACATCAGTTGCTCTGTGTGATAACCACTCGCTTGCAGTTCTTAGAAAATCATGATATGCAGAAACAGTGCTGCTATAGTCATCTCTACTATTAGACCTATTTGCATAATTTAAGAAGGCAATGCAAGGCTTCAGTATTTTTCTAAATTGAATTGTTTCAAAAAAATTATAATGGATAATGTCAAATTTAAACCACCTAGAGACTTTTTTGGACTTCCAGGATTGGTGAAGAGCAGCAGCATTTAAATATAAGCAACAAAACATCTCCTTGGCAGCACCATCACAGTAACTCATCCCAGACCCTTGGTTATCCCCAAAATCGTCATAAGAAAAACCTCCACATGATAAATCAGGTAATTGTGCATGTAGTAGTCTGATCAACTGCCAGGAATTTAATTCCAATGCTCTAAGTCGTTGGTCATCTGTAACACTCGAGCAAAATGAGTACAAAATTGTAAGGGAAGATTAAGTATAAAACCTTCTGGAAAAAAATAAAAAATAAAAAAATAAAAGAAAGAAAGATGTAAGCATAACTACAATTAAAAGATCTGATGATAATTACTTATATGAAAAAATAATAATAATAAAAATAAATAAATAAGAAAAAAGAAAAAGATCTGATGATAATTAAATTAAAAGAACCCTCCTTTCATCTTGCTGTAATATCTTTATACAGAACAAGATTGATAACTATCAATTCTTAATTTCATCTTGCTGTAATAAAATTCTTCATTTCTGACAAATAACCAACATTTTCCCGCACAAATGCTAATATGAGACTAGTGAATCTTCACCATTGGATAATACTTTATTTTAGCAAGAAAAATATATATATACATATATATAAAGTTCGGCTAATTAAAAAACGAAATATTAAAAATATATATATTATTGAAGGAATGGACGAGAGAGTAGGAGAGTCATCAAACTATGTGTATATTATTAGACTACCAATAGGGTCATTGTTCGGTGCAATGTTAAAAGCAAGGATTGAAAAGTGTGAGGTCACGAATTTGAGTATGAGAGTAGCCACTTCATGCACAATAAAACCAAACGTTAGGTCTATCTCCAATCTTCACAACTCACCACCCCACATAGGTGCATAGGATAATGTTACCTACTTACCTCTGCTTCAACAACTTCAGCCAAAATGAGCAACAATCAATCGCATTGTACAAATAGAGGGCAAGAGAGAGAACAGATGCAAATGTGGAGACCTAAACTCAAGACCTCTCAAACCAAGGCTCTACCATGTTTGAGTACAGTCTATCTCTCTCTCTCTCACACACACACACACACACAAGCAAGCGCCTGCCGGACGGCCCTCATGCGCACTCAAGCTCACACACATTTAAAATTCCACATAAATACACAAATGCAAGCATACCAATATATGTCTAGTCCTTGACTTTCTCTGCACAAAAGGGATAGTTAAAATTATACATTAATTTTGTGTTTCAGTCGTAATATCTAATATAACTTTTATACAAAAATATATATTATGACTATGCATCCTACCCTTTTAAGATTTGCAGTGTTAAGGTGCAGGTATTGTTTTGTGTCCATATCCATAATTCTTATTTCAAAACTACAAATCAACTTCATACATCTTACCATGTTATTAAGGCATGCCAATTTTACAAAATCTAAAAGACACTAAAAACTAGAAACACTAAAAAAAATATGTACTCAGGGAGGAATTTTAAGTGGAAGCTAATAACAATTTTAATAACCATCCAAAAAATATCATTACGAATTTGAATATTTGACAAAGAATAATTCTAAACTAAATTTTTTTTTTTTTTTTTTTTATAAGTAAAATGTATTAGAAGGCGTTCAAAAGGGGAACGCATCCCAAGAGCTGTACACAAACCAGGAAAAAGAAAGTGGAAAAGACCTATGAACTCACAGAGCCCAAAAAATCCACAATTTCCCCAAGAGAAGAATAATTTCTCCCCCAGCCCCAACAAAAAAGGGTACAAATAATAGAGAATTTCAGCGCCCCAATGGAGGACACCTTCCCATCAAAAGATCTTCTATTTCGCTCTTTCCAAAGACTCCACCAAACACAAAGGGGAGTCGCCCTCCAAAAGTCTCTAGCATGCACCCCCACCCATTGGATAAACTAATAACTATTCGATGCACACGCATAATCATACACAAATAAATGAACATGTGCATACTTGTTCACTCACTATCTAATAAATTATAGCATATAAAAGAATGAAGTCTCACATAAAATTTGAAACCTTGTGCCTATAAACACAACATTTCATTCCTCGTGTTCAATATGTTCAAAGCAAATCCATGCTATGTTCTGATTTAAGCTCCCATACCTCAAAATGCATATCCTACGACACATCAAGAATATCATAGCTGTGGTTTGTAGAGTGTAGAAAATTAAGAGTCTCTTTGGTTTAATTTTTTGAATAAATTTTTCGGTTTTCAAATAATATAAAAATAAGAACATAAAACAGTTTTTTGGGTGGTGACAGTTTTTTTTTTTTTAGACCATTCCTAAAAACAGAGTTAATAAATAAAGGGAGGGGGGAACTCATTTCAGAGAACAGTCTCTTTTAGTTCTCCAGAATACTTGAAAATTGTTTTGAAAAAACTAAACCAAAAAGGCCCTAAATACTCTTGCTATGATCTTATTTCATTGTCTGCAAATGCTTTTCAAGGGCCAAATCATATTTCATAAGTTATCATGCTTATGTTAATTGAGAAGACTATGTCCTTTTGGACTTCCTAGTGTCCTCACAATGCCTAGAGCATACATCAAATTACTCCTTAGGAGTGCATTTGTCAATCATCGTCGCACATGGACAAACCAACTTAGATAACTTCCCCTCATTTTGACTTCAATTACCGTTTCCTCTAACATCACGCAGAAGAATTTCTTATTCTATCCTACTTGCCACTCATTCGCATCTTATAAGACACCTTATGAACCTCTCAATTTAGTAGGTGTAAGCCAATACAAAACACTTAATCTTTCTGACTAAAGTGATAAGCAGATTAATGCAAATAAATAAATAAAAACATTCTACGGCTTCACAAATTATTTCCCACTATGAATAATGGTAAATTATAGGCATGTCATTCAAGTGTTTATCCAACATCAATCGTAAGAATTGATTCATTTGGATTCCAAATTAACCAATCCAAGAATGAGGGCTACATGTTTAACATATGCAAAAAATATAGCAAGATGAAATTGAAGCAAGAAACTAAGCTAGGGGAACCTAAATCACAATAATGAGAAACTTTCGTAGAACTCTCACGATAGAGAAAAATGAACAAGCATGCTTATGAACCTAGAAAATTTAAGCTACCTTATTTTTTTTTTTTTAACAGCATGAAATAGGTCAACACATCAATATAAATAATCTTATGGAGCCTTCAGGGGATGAAATGCAAGTTACACTTTAAACATTTTTAAACAAGAGGATAACACTTATTGTGTTAACCTCTCAACACTTTATTCATTCTTTCTTTTCTTCTAATTGGACTTTTACTTTCTATACTATTTATCAGATTTGATTCTTTTCTAACTTCTGCATTTTATCTTATCAACCATAAAAATGAAAAAGGAAAAAAAAAAAACTAAACAACAAAATCAAGAATAATAACAATAATAATAATAATAATAACCTTTCACTTGCCAAAAAAGAAAATTCTAACCTGTCAAAGAATCAAAAGTTTCAGCAACCAGGATGCCAACATTGTTTTTAGGAATTGGCACACCAAAAAGAAGCGCTAATGTTGGTGCAATGTCAACCTGGATAACCAGAATAACAGGCAGGTGATAAAAAGACACAACCAACTCAATGACCATTTAAAATTCCCTGTTGGCAAACCAAATCTATGCTAGATAAGAATTTTAATAGACAACGAGAAGATTTAAACAAATGTTTAAAACAGAAGAAACAAAGTGTGATTTGGAAAAGATTGCCATTCACATGAATGTTCTGAGGGGAGGGCAAGATTGTCCCAAATCTAGATAGAACCTTCAGCATATTGCACAAAATAAATGCATAAGCATGTTATCATACAGCTGCCCCAAACCTGGTTAACGGTCTTATGGCTGGCTGTCGCATAATCAGAGACATAATTTCTCAGGCCAACAAAAATCGCTAAGGAGTCAGTTTCCTCATGTGAAGAACCACCATGATTTCCATTGTCAGTCATGCCATGGTCGCTTACTATCATCTACAATTGAAATTTAAAACAAAGAAAAATCAACTAATATATTTAAATCCTTGAATGGGCGTAGCTTCCATTACAGCATACATTAATAAACATCGAATAGTTGAGTGCAGTAATGTCCAAAGTATACAGTAGGGTAAACAAATTTTACTTCTGAGCATGAGAGACAAAATGGATGATAGCCTTAAATTGGTAAAGGAGCCTTTTTATTTTTGGTGAGTGCAATGGAATGTTAATCAGACAAAAAGATCGTATATTGTTGCATATGGTGCACCACCACTTCCATCTGAATAGGTTGCACATTTAAATTTTTTTTTTTTTGATAAGTAAAAATTTATAAAAAACGCTCAAAAAGGGGAGCGGAACCCAAGGAGATACAAAGGCC
>JAOTQH010241625.1:0-12667 GCA_025631255.1 Cornus kousa
GAGTTCCTGGTGCCAACTAAAAAAAAAAAAAAAAAAAAAAACAAAACTCCACATAGGACAAAGGTGTAATTTGGCAATCCAAAATTAAAAAAAATAATAATAATTAAAAAAGAAAAGAAAAAAAAGAACACACACACAAGAAGGGGAGCAAGTTAGCAAATGATTATCCTTATTCCTTTCACACTTTTTCTTCGTTTCACCTACTTTAAAAAAATAGCGCAAGCTAGAAAGAACCCTAGACAATTACAGAATTAGATAAATAAACAGCACCCGTGCAGTGAATTTTAAGCAAAGTCATCGTAGCCGTGCATGATAGTAATAATCTATGGCATGAGTAATGCTTTTAAGGGAGCTCTCTCCGTGAGAACTCACCCCCTTGCAGCCGTTGGATTGGGAATTTGGGACTCCCAAAGCCCCAATCGAAGTCTCTCAAATAACTAGCTTTGCCCTCTATAGATGTAGCGGCGGCGCATGATAGCAAAGAATGTATATATATGTTTGTGTATAGTTGTGTGAGTCGACAACCAAACCTGTTCGCTGTGTCCTTGTGGGAAGTAGACGACGTGGGTCCCAGCCGCCGGCAAGTTCACCAGTGGCCCAGCGCAGGCTTGCCATAGCTCCGGATTTATGCTCCTCACTCCTGATCACACAACAAGTGTCAATCGTTTTCTGTTTGGTTGCCGAGATTAAAAAAAAAAAAAAAAAAAAAAAAAAGAAGGGAAAGGGAAAGAAAATATATAATTAATCTGGAATCTTTTAACTCTCACTCCGACCTCCAATATTCACAAGATTACATTTTTCCACATTTTGCAGGAAATAAACTTTTTCATGAGAAAATTCGGCTAGGACTCGGGGTTTAATTGGTCCGAAAAAACGGTAAGAAGAGGAAAAGACAAAAACAGCTCGTTATGCTATCCACCGATTCTTCCAATGTCTCGGAAGCTATCGTACAGAGAGAGAAAGTAGAAAGAGAAAGGAAGGAAGTATAATCTGACCTTCGCTGGGATTCGTGGTCGCCGTCATCTTAGTAGCTCCGGTACCGTTTGCCGGCAACTTCAGTTACTGATTCCGGGGACTATATCCCTCGCGACTCACCCCGGAAACTAAAATGTTCGAAATCTCTCACCCGCTGCTCATCTCTCCAACGCTGTCTCCGGCGAAAACAATACAATACAATACACAATCTCAGGAAGCGAATCCCCAAAATCGGAGCTTCAAGTACACGGATATGGATAGATGTAGATCAGAAAACCAAACCGTAGTGTAGGCTATATTTTCTCAGCTGAGAAAGAAGAGTTTTGCAGAGATTTTCCGAGAAAATCGCATGAAAAAAAGAAAAAAGAAAAAAGAAAAAAAGAAGAGAAATGATGTAAAGCCTCGTATATTATTAGTCAAAAGAATCAACAAGGTCTCAAACTTGCTGTCAGTTATTTTCCGGCCAATTAACGCCGGAAAATGGAAGGTTCCGGTGACAGAGAGAAAAGGCAAAAGAGGCCGGAAAAGTTGCGGACAAGAAGAAGACCGGAGAAGCTTTAAAAAAGGAGGGGTTGCCGAGTTTTGCCCCCTATTTCCCACTACAACTACCAGACATATCTCTCTCTTCCGCTCCTAGTTCTTCCCCACTCTCTCTCTCTCAACCCGCGGCGGCACGTACATACAAACATACATGATACATACACCGTCTCTCTTTCTCCTCGAAATTTTCACCCTCTCTCTCTATATATATATATTTTTGTGTCTTTCTCTCTCTACACAGTTCTCTCCGTCTATGTCCGGTGCGTACCCTCCCTCTCCCCCTCTCGTCATGGATGGGGTAAGGGACTGACTAAAGGGTGAAGCCTCGGATTGACCTCTGTGGTTAATGAGTTAATTTTAACTATTACTAGTAGTTGTGGTTAATCACTCTTTTTCTTTCAATTCCTATAATGAGAATCACATTACCGAATTACCCATGGTGTCACATCTGAAAAAATACAATATTATTTTTTATAATATTACCAATTTAACTTTATATAATAAAATTATAAAAAATAAATCCGTAAATTCACTAAAGATGAAGGAAAACTAATAATAATAATAATCTTTGGTAATAATTCATTCATTATTAATAAAATAATAATAATAATAAAAATCATACTCTTAAATTCTAAAAACAAAAAAGAGACACTTATTACAAGAAAAGGGCCTAAAAAGATTAAATAGCATTTTTTAAATTTTTTTAATTTTAAACAAAAGGTTTAAGCGCTTGACTTCAATGACAAAAACCGATCATTATGAACATTCATTACTGTTGACCACTATTACGTGACAATCACATCATTTTCTATTCTGAACTTTTTGGTTACCTGAATTGTCATTTTTTTTTTTTTTTTTTTGTTTACATATACTAATATTCTTAACAGTTATTTTAAGAATATTTTAAAAAATATAATTACAAGATTGAGCTCCTGCTATTAACGTGTCACAGCGGTTGGATGCAGAATATAATTTTTACATTTCTCGTTCAACTACTATAAAAATGATGTTAATAAGTATTAGTCTTCTACATGGTACGGTACGGTTTAATTTTTATTTAATCAATATCATATATTTGTGGGCATTTGCTTCAAGCCTTCAACTACAAATATATATATACACACACACACACACATAGATAATAAAATGGACATTAACTCTTAATTTTACTTTTCCAATATGAGATTTAGTATTTGCTAGAGCAATGTGAGAGAATGTATGCATTTTGCTTTGACTGACCCAAGTTCACTGTTTTTCTAATTTTTTTACCCCAAGTTCACTGTTTTTCCAGTTTTTTACTGACCCAAAAATTACTACACTAGGATACATCGCTGAGTGGACTAGCTTTATTTTGCAATATTGTAGTTGAAAGTGTGTGATATTAGTTCTGTTTTTTTATGGAAACATGTCTTTGTATATTCACTCGTGAAGGCTTGTAATGCGCATGTGTGTTCGAAACTTCGAATTGATGATGATTTAGAGCTACAATGCTGTATTTTAGTTAAGAGGATCAATCACATAATTTGATGAAAATATATTCAAATGTGTGTGTTAATACTTGAATTTGAACAAGAAAATAAATTCAATATATGTTAACAATGTAATGACAAGGTATGGCAGAAATTAAGAAACTTTAAATATTAATGTAATGATTAAGCATCAGATTATGTAGGAATATTTGTATTTATTTATTTTTGGATTTTTGAAACTTGAAATTTTATTTACTTTCCCTTTCATGACGGGCCCACAAGCATATGGCAATGTTGACAGCTCAGCCTTTTACAGCATTATACTTACTACTAGCTCTTGCACTGTGCCCCCTATTCAGTTATCAACTTTTTATTAATAATTTAGCTCCATTTGTTAACTGTTTTTGTTTATGGTTTATTATTTAAGTTTAAATATAATAATTGTTTATGTGTCATTCTGTTCTGTGGTGACTGCTATGTTATGTGTTTGTTGAATGTTTTTCTGATCATTTCTTTTTTGAGATAGATGAACTGTGTACTCTTGTTGGGTTGCAGTGTTTTATTTGCCAAGAAAAAAAGAAAAAAAAATTGTTTATGTGTAATTTTTATTTATCAAAAAATAAATACATTGTTTGATAATGTACAAATATTTATCTTATTTTAAAAATAGTAAATAAAAAAACATGTTTGTTCACCTTAAACAGTTTTTAAAAAATTCAACTAATAATAATAAAAGTTTTTATAAAGTGTTCAATTATTTCTTACTTATAATGACTTTCAAGTAACAAATTGCTACTTCAATAATTTTTTTTTCTTGGGAAGTTAGTCATCACTTAAGTAATATTTCAAGATATCCATTACGAAGACTCACCAAAAGAATGTAAGAATGAAGCTTTGTATTTATTCAAGTAACAAAGACCCACCTAAAGTATTAAGAATACGATAAAAATTTTATAAATCACTCTAGTTGAGTTTGATTATTACAAATCACTTTTGCTATATTTGGGAATACCAAATTGATAAATTGAAATATTTCTTCCAATTTCAAATCGAAACTATCAATATCGTCTTTCCAAAAGTAATATTTATGTTTTTACATCCAATTATGTGATTGATGTACCTTTATTATTTTTTTCTTTTTTATTTATTTATTTTTCCTATTGGTAACACTATGTGTGTTATAAGTTTAAATTTAATCTTATATATATATATATATATATATTAATTTATATAAATGTCTTTTACTACGATCATACTGATGTGATTTTTGTCCGAATTGATTTACATTACTTACAAAGAAATTATTTAATCTTTTAATTTATATATATATATATGTATATATAAATTTATTTTTTATATAGTTAAGAAGGTGACTAACATTAGAGAGTTCCGAATGTATTTTTTTATTTATTTTTTGATAGTTTATTATTAACGCTGGGAAATTCTATTTTAAGTTTAAATTACCTTTTCAAAAAATTTGTTTTGAATGGAGTAATTTATTATACAACAAAGGTACAATATAACCAGCTTATAACAAAAATAATACTTCCATTCTCATATTAGTTGTTCATTTCGATATTTTTGACTCATTATTATATTTTATTTTTTAGTCATTTGATATTATTTTTAGTCATATTTTTTATATATTTATATACTACATAATATCTATATTTTATATTAGATATTTATTTTTGTAATTTTACCTCATAAAAATTATGATAATTAATATGTGAGGGATGTAGTACGATTTTGTGTGAATTAAATTTTTGTTAGTTATTTAAGTTCTCGTGCTGGATGTATTAAATGTTTTTCTAGTTTGGGAATGCAGGTAGAAAGTGGCTGATAGTAGCTGAAAATACGGCAGATTAAACGGAGATGTACTTTTTACGCATGCCGTGCCACTGTTTTATCCAATAGAAATTGAACACGTTTCAGCTAGGGAAAGGGTTTAAGATTAAAGAATTCTTTATGGAGAACCGTGTAAATGTTGTTGAACTAGACTACACTGTTAGGAAGGAGATACGGCGACGTCGCTACTATCAAAATCTCGAAATAAACGACGGATGTGAAATATGTGAATATAATAATATCAAACAAACTTATCCTCCTTTCATTTTAAAATAAAAATAGTTGTCTATTTTTTTATTTTAAAATATTTCAAAAAAAATATGTTATATTTTAAAATTTAATGTACTATTTTTTTTTATAATATTTTCAAATTGTTTTTTTACCTAAATAATTATATTAATTACGAAACACTATTTTATTTTTAATAAATACATATTTAAAATTTCACTCTTATTAATATAATAAAAAATTATTAAAACTTCATTCCCAAAAAAGTTGGAATGTCAACACATGCCTATCAGACAGAGAGAATACTATATATATATATATATATATAAGTCTAAGGATCAGTCCCATTTTATTTTATTTTCAAGAGTAATGTACGGAAAAAAATAGACAGGTATAGAAATCTAGATCAATGAAACCCATGTGTGTCATTATCTTCATGCTAAATTACACTGACCATTCAGCATAGGCAAATTAGGCAGGTATAATATTTTGAATTTGTGGACTAAATTTTATAAATGGACAATTTTATCCTTTCATCCTATAAAATACAAAGTACAATATAATACTGCATCTCTTAAAAAGTGTTTATTATTTTATATTTAGTTGTCTTAAAATAATTGTCTTAATTCAGATTCTAATGCACTACTCTGGTACTCCCTCTATTCGATAAAATTTGTTCACCTTTCTATTTTTTGTTGTCTCAAAATAATATCCTAATTTACCCTTATTCTTTTAAAGTAATAAAAACATATGGATCCAGTATAGAAGGATATATTTCAAAATTCATTCATTACAACTATAATAAAAATAAAAAATAAAAAACAAAAAACTAGGTACTTTTTTTGTTTTATTTTTATTTTTATTTTTGGATGGGAAAGAGAGTATTTTTATTTTTTTAATATTCCTAATTTACTTTCATTGCCTTGAAGCTATAAAATCATGTGACCATTATTGAAGGGTATATTTGAACCGAACGGAAGGATATACGGATTAACGGCGAGCAAAGATTAAACTTACTGAGGCCGGCATCGAGCGACGTGATCGGTGATGAGGATGAAATGAACTCATCGGCGAGCAGTGACAGTGAAAGATGGTTGCCAGAGAGATTATGACGCTAGCAATGCACTTACTGGCGAGCACACAAATTTTCCAGCCAACTGCTTCTTTAACCCGAGATTTTTCGGCCTGTCGTTTTAGGTCCTCCATCAGCGGCAACTATGGAGCCACGGCCATACCCGGGGGCTGACTTGGGCTCTTGGTTTGTGACAGAGATTGAAAATTACTCTTGCTTGCTTCACCCAAAGGCTTGTCCTCAGAAAATATGGTGTTTGGTTTGTGACAGAGAAGAAATGGAAGGAGGAAGATGGTGGTAAAGAGGTGGTGTTAGTGATACACTGGTAGGTGGGGGAAGGAGAAATAAGGAAATGTGAGGGGTAATTGGTGGCAATTTTTTTCTTTTTTTCTCTTTATATATTTAGAAACGTTAAAATGATAATTTCATAATTTAAATTGGTCAATTCATAAGTTAAGGATAATAATGTCAATTTACATAAAAAAATTTCCTTCCTACCCAACGGAGCATTTTAAATAATGAAGTGTCCCAATGAATGAAAAAATTATTATTTTCTATTGTTAAGAAAAATAGAGAGTTTTCATTGGCTCGAGTATTGCATGGTACTACCAGAAACTAAAGTGATTTTTTCACCATATTTTAGAAGGCCTTTCCATTTATGATTTATCTCTCTTCCTCGTTGCCTTGACCTGCAAAGTGTTGAAAATAGTAGCCTAGTTACACACACAACACTATACTATGTGGAAGAGAATAAAATGGAGGAAGAACACTTCTTATTTCACTTGATTAAAATGAGTACAATGCATGGGTTTATATAGGCTTCAAAACATAAATGTAAATCACCCCACTAACCCCACTAACATATCATTTAGTAGGCAAAACTCCCACTAACCCACTAACATGACCATTTAGTAGGCAAAACTCCCACTAACCCACTAACATGACCATTACTAGTTGTAACTCTCATGCCCCCCACTATCTCCAATAAAAGACTCACATAAACATAAAATTAAAAAAAAGACATCCATAACCTTTAAAGACATTTAAAAATAAAAAATTAAAAATAAAAACTCAAGTTTAATTTCTAACACCCCTTTTGTCTCTCTCTTCATACTCTCTCTATACATAATTATATCTATTATATATATATAACCAACAAACCAGTGGCCTAGCGGTATCAACTTTTTACTTTTCAAAAGGAGATTAGGGGTTCAAGTATATATATGTAAATCTCAGAAGAGACAAGTATGTGTGAGTACCAACTAGATAAAAAAATTACTATTATATAAATATATATATGTATATATATATCATTATATGTATGCCCGTATATATGGATACGTTCACACGTTCAATGACAGAATATGACAACTTTGTGACTCCAAAATAATGATCAGAGATGGGACTGTTATAACATGCAAAGAAAAAAGTTTGATTCTAAATTCCATGAAGCAATATACATATACATAGCTATGAATAGACATTGTTTTCCACTTGGGATGGGACAACCATAACTTCATTTGCTATGAACCATCACTTGTGATTTCAAGATCAACCTTTTTGCTTTCAAGCTTTGGGATTGATATATAATTTTAACCATCAAATGCCAGTAATTGGAAAGCAAGGAGGTCTTAAAAGCATTTCAGTGGCAGCAGCAAGTCTTCACAACAATATTGTCTACAGTCAACTGATAAATTATCAAAATAGTTAAGAGTCAATAGCATACACCCATATTGTATGGATCTAATTTGATGCCTATAGGGAACATGCTAACAACTAAGCTTTTGGAAGGTCCCAAAACCAGATTTTGAGCAGAGATATGTGCTTGAACCTAATTTTGTCCCATGAATGAAAATGGAGATAGAAAACTAATACAACCACAAACATACCCCAAGTTGATCACCAGTTAGATTAAAGCTACTCTTAAATTAAGATTAATCTTAAAGCTAATCTTAAATTGTTGCTAACAAATTTGTAAAATAAGGAATGCTGATTATTTATTCTCGACAAAGAATACAACAAAAGTCTGCAAACCCACATCTCTCTCTCTTTAACTTACATTTGCAAACAAATTTGTGCTTTCATGTACATAAATTTGTTGAGTGATATAGAGAAAAAATTTCATGCCAACTTTTCTCTCTGTTCTTTTTACCCTCTCTGACGCCAGAGTCTTTTACTCCGACGTCTGTTGATTCTTTTTCTTTTTCTGTTGTCGGATCTTTGGTTTCTTTGGCAGGGATTCGTGGTATGCTACGGTTGTATCTCAATGTGGCGACTCTTCCACACCTCAATCTCCATCGAGAGATAAAAAGTTGTACAATCGGCAAAGACATAGTTTTTAGGGTTGATCACCAAAGCATAACGGAACAAGAATCTATTCTGAAATCTTGTTTGGTTGGCTGTTTTGATCAATATATGGGGTGTATTGAGGGGATTGAGGCGTGGGTGACGAAGTCTTGGAAGGTATCGTGTGGGGTGATGGTTTCATCCCTACCTGACAGCCTCTTTCTGTTTAGGCTATCATCGGAGGTTGAGGCACGGAGGGTTCTGGATATAGGGAAGAAGAGATAGGGAGACGCTATTTTATACATTGATATTTGGTATTTTGCGGTGGGATGTTCAGCAGTGAAAGACTGAGAAAGGACGAGAAGCGTGATGATGTACGGCTTGCCTATTCATCTCTGGTGCCAGAAGCTGTTCGAAGCCATATGAGACTTATATGGTGGATTCAGAGGTGTAAAGGCAGATGATTTGACGAGAGGTGAGAGAGTTCTTCTCTATGTTTTTGTCGGAGGTACGGTACCGGAGTTTGTCTTCGTTAAAGACCAGCAACTGCAAATCCATCTCGGCCTCAAGGACAGAGACGAGTGTTTGTTAACACACCGGTCGCGAGAGGGGAAAGCAAACCCACAAGATGTACGCATAATGCCCTTAATCAGCACCCTTCAAATCTTCGTTATGATCGCCTTAAAGGATACCATCCACGTGGACGGGTACGTGGCATCACAGGTGCCTCTCAAGCAATGGTGTTTGATGGACCTAAGTCTGGGCCTAATTTGAGTTTTGAGCGTGCAAAGCCTATGGATAATGGGCTGTTAGTACGTCATGGGCCACAGGCTGCTAAGGATTTTAGGAGGACTGTTACATAGGCCCAGCAACCACTTATCCATCTCCTTCCTAAATGATAAGCCCAGCCCACAGACTTTGCCCAAGCCCAACCACGATGATTTTTTTGATAAGTTGCGTAATGGGCCACAAGAGTTTACAAATTTAAAAAGAAAGGTTACTTGGGTCCCAATAACCTGATTTCCGTTTCTTTTCTAAACACCAAGCCCAACCCATCTATTATTACAGAACCCAACAATACTAACATCCATAGCGTTGTCTTCTGCCCGACTCTTTTGCAAATAGCTCATGGACTTCGCCGGAGAAGAAGAGATGGATGAAACTCAGGGCAGACGAGGCTGGTGTAAGCATAGATGAGAAGATTTTTCGTCATAATTAATGCCGTGTTGATACATCAGATGCTTTTTTTCCCGTTACTGCACTGCCGAAGGGAAGACTCTTCAGATTTTCATCTCGAGACTCTTATAGGCATCGCCATGGTAATAAATGGTCTAGAAAAGATAAACAGAAGTGGACTCGCACTCCTTCTATTTACGACCCAGGTATGTCCTCCGCTTTTCACCCTCGGAGTTCTCTTACAGCTCCTTCTTCTTCTACTCCTTCTTGTGGGTTGTTGAGGAGTGATGTTGAGACAGCAACGGAGAAGAGCTGTGTGTTTTCAATTGTGCCTTCGGCACCTAAAGTTGAGCTTGGTTTGATTACGGAAGGGAAGGCTACCTATGGGCTGTTATCTCCGGGCATGCTAACCCAGCTGATTGTGCAGTTAGGGACTCGCCTGAGGGGGTTATGGTCTGTGTAGGGCGCGATCTCCGAGCTCCGCCTATATGTAGCTTTGAAAGGCTTTAATTATTTGCCACCTGCAAGTGTAGAGGAGAATGAGTCTGTCAGATTCTTAAGTAATGGAATAGGCAACTATGTTATAGATTCGGATACGATGATCAAGCCGCTTGTGAATAGAAGAGATAGTGAAGAAGAGGTGACTGATGACCTGGGTTCCATCCAACAAGTCTGTTCTAATGAGTTTGTCCCATGGTTGGAGACTGATAATTATGACTTGGTAGTGGAGGAACCATTGGCTGTTGTGCGACCTAGTTGCTCCGGAACGGCTGCTGTTATGGGAAAGGATTGGGTAGTCGCAAATATAGGAGTTATTAGTGAGCTGTTGGGTGTCTTATCAGAGGGTAACAACGACCAGACATTATCCATTCTTCATGCAATAGTGGAAGGAAGAGAGGTTATAGTGACTAATGAGGTTGTGAACACGAGGCCTTTATCGTCCTGGAAAGGGGAGCAGGAGGTCAAGAATCTTATCTCTTATGTCAATTATGAAGGGGGGAGAGAGGCGGTGGGTCTTTTCTGGGGTTTATGGGCAGTTATCGATATCGACAGACTTACCTTTTACGTTAAGGGATTGTGGTCGTTGCCTTGGTGTCTAGGCGGGGACTTTAATTCTGCTAGGTCTTTGTTTGAGAGGTCCACAGGGGGTAGGTGGCCCTTAGAAATGACCTAGTTTTCAGAGTTTATTAATAGTCACTTTTTAATTGATCTGCCAATGGAAGGGGCAATCTTTACTTGGTCTAATGGCAAGAATCCGGATACTTTTTCAAGGCTGGATAGATTCCTAATTTTTGGGGAATGGGAAGAGAAATTCTCGGATGTTACTCAAGCAACTCTCGTTAGGGTGACATCTGACCATGTGCCCTTAGTTCTTGATTGCGGAAGTTTGAGATCTCGACGCACACCATTCCGTTTTGAAAATATATGGTTGAGATCTAAGGATTTCCAAGGGAAAGTCCAGTCTTGAATATAAGAAGTATAGAGTTTTAGCTAGCTTTGTTTTAGCTAGGAAGTTTTAAATTCTTAAAACTGAGCCAAAGAGGTGGAATAAAGAGGTGTTTGGGAATCTTGAATGGAAGAAGTATAGAATTTTAGCTGATATCGCTGAGCTCGATTATCTTGATGAGTTAGGACAGGATGTAGAGTCTTTGCGCTTTAGGAGAGCCTCTTGTCAGGCGATTTTTGCCGAGATCGCTGATATAGAGGAGATTTCATGGCGTCAGAAATCTCGGGCATTATGGCTAAAAGAAGGGGACCGCAATACAAAATTCTTTCACAGGCTTGCTAAGGCTCATAGAAGATGTAATCATATCGGGCGTATCCATGTGAATGGTTCAGAGCTGTGGAGAGAGGATGAGGTTCGCGGGGGAATTACTTCTTTTTATTAGCAGCTTTACATTGAGACGTTGGGGTGGAGACCTAAGCTTGATGGTCTTCAATTTGATACCATTTCTGCGTTGGATAGCGATAGGCTTGAGGTTCCATTCACTGAAAAGGAAGTGCTTAAGGCATTATCGAGTTACAATGGTGATAAAGCTCCAGGGCCAAATGGGTTTACTATACGGTTTCATATAGAGAGTTGGGAGGTGGTGCGTAGTGAGGTGATGGGCACCTTTCAGGAATTTCATTCTCATGGCATATTCGAGAAGTCATTAAACACATCTTTTTTTGCCCTTATTCCTAAGAAGGGAGGCGCTTTTGATATTAAGGACTTTCGGCCAATTAGATTAATGGGATGCATGTATAAGCTTATTGCCAAGGTTCTTGTTCTTAGGACGAGTAATGTATTGGATGGAATTTTTCAGAGTCACATAATGCTTTTGTTATGGACGGTAGATCTTGGATTCTATTCTTATAGCAGGGGAATATGTAGACTCTAGGTTGAAGAGTGGGGTCCCTAGTGTCTTATGTAAACTCGACATTGAGAAAGCTTATGATCACATTAATTGGAAGTTCCTCCTTTACATGCTTCGGGGGATGGGGTTCGAAGATAGGTGATAAAATGGATCGAAACTTGTATTTCGTCCGTTATGTTCTCTGTGCTAGTGAATGGATCTCCTGTTGGTTTCTTTGCGAGATCTCAAAGTTTTAGACAAGGAGACCCCTTGTCGTATTTTTTATTCCTTATAGTCATAGAGGGTTTGAGCAAGTTAATGAGGAGAGCAAAGGATTTGGGTTATATCAAGGGTTTAGAGTGGTAGAGATGTAGCTCATCAGATGGAGATTTCCCATTTGTTGTTTGTGGATGATACTTTGGTTTTTTGTGATGCTGATGTCTCCCAATTTAGATATTTGAGGTGCATCCTTGTTTGTTTCCAAGCGGTTTCTGGGTTTAAGATCAATGTTGGAAAGAGTGTGTTTATCCCAGTAGGGGATGTTCCAGATATTTCCTCCTTAGTTGCAGTTCTTGGTGTGGGGTAGGTGCTTTTCCTCTTCCTTATTTGGAATTTGCCTTTGGGGGTTTCCTCTAGGAGGGTGGGGAGTTAGGATCCGGTGATTAATAGGCATGAGAATAGGTTGGCAGGATGGAAGAAATAGTATCTTTCGAAGGGGGGGAAGGTCACTCTTATTA
>JAOTQH010241644.1:0-12400 GCA_025631255.1 Cornus kousa
CATCTCAACAGTCCTCACCAAACTGCACAAGAACTTTGAGATTAAAGACCTTGGGTCATCTGGGGATTGAAGTTTATCATGATTCTCGTGGTATCCAAATGAGTCAAACAAAATATTCTCTCAGCCTTCTGAAGAAAGCTAATTTCCTTCTAGCTAAACCATGTTTATCCCTCGTTGTTGCTGGTTCTAAATTATCCTTATATGATGCTGGTGACCTTGTTAATTCCACATCTTGTTGTAGTCTTGTTGGTGCACTGTAATACCTCACCATCACCTGCCCAAATCTTACATCTGTTGCGAATCATGTTTGCAAATTCATGCATCAGCCACGTGAGACTCACTTCGTTGCCGTTAAAAGGATTTTTTGGTACATCAAGAACACTACTCATTTTGGCATGCATCTTGTTAAATCTCGTGATGAACATCTGTGGGGATTTTCTGATGCTGATTGGGTTGGTTCTCCAGATAATCGACGCTCTACTACTGGCTTGTGTGTTTACTTTGGTCTTAAGCTACCAAACTACGTTTCTATATCAAGTGTTGAATCAGAATATAGGGCATTAGCACACAATAGCAGCAGATAGCCAGTGGTTTACATACCTTTTTCGAGAGTTGAAATCCCATTACACCATCATCCAATCCTTCACTCTGACAAAATTAATTCATGTCAAAACCAAACATATTGAGATTGACTATCACTTCTTACAGGAACGTGTTTTACGTGGCTCTCTAAAAATCGTGTTTGTTCCAAGTGCTGATCAAACAACAAATTTCTTCACCAAAGCTCTATCGGTACCCCAGTTTCAACTACTAAGAGACAAGTTGCCGGTTCATCCTTGCTCCACCATCATATTGAAGGGGAGTGTTAAGAGATTAGTTAATGATATATTGGATAAACTAAAAAATCAGGTCGAAGGGAAATCCAGATAGGTTTGTTGAGATAAGTTTGTTAATCCAGATAGGTTTGTTGAGATAAGTTTGTTGAGAGAATCTCTCCATCTCTCTCTTACTGTTGTAACAAGTTTGTTGAGAGAATCTCTCCATCTCTCTCTTATTGTTTTAACTATAAATATACAATAGGACACCATCATTTCATTGTGGTGAAATTTCCCAAATTATCATTTTCTTCTCTCATCTATTCTCAGTTTTTCACTCTTAACATTGATGCTACCCAACACTTCTTCCGTTTTTAAAAACAGTAATATTGGCCTTTGAATTGATTATTTGGATTTTGGTCTGTTCTACATACATACATATGTACCAATATATACAAATATATGTTCACCATCATGTTCACCATCAATAACTATTCTTCAAATCCTTTCAATTAACCTATGTGGAACTATGGATCATCATGATTTCTGAAATGTCATATACTTGAGGGAAAGGATGGACCCATAAGATTTTGAAGATGATTTGCACATGTAAAAGACCTTTGAATTGATTATTTGAATATTTTCCAAGTCCTTTCAATAAACCTATGTGGAATGATGGATCAGCATGCCTTCTGAAATGTCATATCCCTATGGGAAAGGATGGAGCCCTATAGATTTTGAAGATGACTTCTTATAATTATCATCTTGATCATTTGGTCTCTATATAAATCAGTTTCAGGCAATCTTATCACTCAGAAAACCAGCAAAAATAGTCCATCATTCCACTGCTTTTGTATCATGTACCGAGCTACCCGAAGTCCAAAAATTCTTATGTCCAGTAAAAGCCATTAATCAGATTGTCAATACTTCAGCACTTGAGAGTCATCATCAGCATCCTTGCCTTAATCCCATGTGAATGGGGTCGGCCACATGAATTATCTCTCAACACTCTACACACCATTTCTTCTACCACGTTTAACTTTTTAATAACCTCATCCCATGTTACAACTAAATTTCCCTGCTTAACCGGAGCACCTCTAGGTCTCTGATATTTTTATCCAAAGCATCTAAGTCTACTCTCTCTAATTTTCTCACTAATGGGTGCTACACCTAATTTTTTTCTCACACTCTCATACTTCAACACTTAAAGAGTAGCTTTCTAATTAATTACTAAATTAATAGATCCTTTGTCATCCAAAGGTAGTAAGCAACTAAAAGAAGACATCTATAAACGATTTCAGATTCAACAGAAACCAGCACACAATGCATAAACAAAATAGGAAAAGGAATGGCATTAAGCTACCAAACATATTTGAGTTGACAAGTCTATGGAAGATAAATTTTGTTTCTTCATCTGAATGAAGATGATAATTTAGTCCTGTTATGTAACATTTGGAAAAAGGAATAAAGAATATCTCAAATGTATGAAATATAAAGCACTTTGCCAATCATATTACAAATCCTTTGGAGAACCTGTTTTAGGAAAAGTAAAAAATGTGGAAACTGAATATAAGTCTGTAGAGCATGGTTGTCATATGGAGGACATACAATGTACATGGCATAACTGATTATATGATAACTGAATAAACTGAATAAACAAGATGGGAAATACAGTAATTACCTGATAATAATATGAATGATAATAATTTTTAATTATAATTATTATAGACAGATTAAATAGCAGGAACTAGGAAGCACTTCATGAAAATTTTGCAAAAGTTTGTTGGTTGTCAACAACAAAGTTTTAGCTGATGCAACTGAAGCAGGCTTAGATTTAGAATTTATGGAGGAACTGAAAAGCTTCTATTATAAGTATACCTAAAATAACATTGAAAGCCTATTAGCCAACCTATGACAACAAAACTAGGCAACGGAAATTATGAAGACTAGAAGATACCCAAGAATTACTTTAGTTACCTAGTTAAAGTTCTACCGAGCAACCGTAAACAGGGGAAGCTTAAGATGTTTTTGCCTGCATAATTACTTTGGATGGGTAAAGGGAGTAAGTGCTTCTGCAATACTGGTTCGATTGATAAACCAATCCAAGTAATGGGAAAATTTTATGGGGTGGCAATTTAGTACACTATACATTTTTGGAAATCAATAAAGCAGATTCATGAAATAGGTGTAGACAACATGACGATATTGACAGGGATCAGTGACAGGACAAAAAGGCTGGAATAAGAATTAAATGTAGTTCGTGAGAGATTAAAGATAATATTAATCAAGTGCAAGGTGAGAAAAACTCATCTAATATGGTCTAGAAATGTTCAATAAAGACAGAAAGCCAAATCATTGGGACTACTGATAAAGTACAACTTCAAAGCACTACAGTGACGAGAAAAGAGAGCCTAAACAATGTGGTTCGAGAAATGAGAAGCAGACATGATAGCATATAACAGAAGATACGGGCTTGAATAAAGCAGAATACAGAAATAGGATTCGTTTCACTAACCGGAAAGAGATGAGATAAATATTTGTCAGTTTGAATCAAACAACAACAAAGTGAAATGAAAAATACTACAGCATTTCATTTGAAAGACACGTTTTCAAGAAACTTCAAAGGCATTCCATCCTGAAAATTGTGATTTCAAAAGAATTATCCAAGCAAAGCATAGATACGCTATTACATGGTGCAGTCCAAGATGGTAATATATGATTACATTTTAGTAACTCATAATAAAACGACATATTCACCAACTAAAGGAACATCCAATTTTGAACTCCTCCACCTCTCCACCACATGCATAAAATTCAGACTTAGCAATAAAAAACACTCTTGAACACGTATAAGAACTTCAGCCCCATCATGGTATTTTTAGCAACAACTAAAGTATGATAGAACATGTATATAATTCAATTACATAAAAGTATTCTCTTACCTAGAAATAGGGGTGACATCAGTCCGGTGCCTTTTGTCATGGTAGGAAAAGGGACCTTTCTGCAACCTGTTCCAAAGACATGATTTGTTGTCTGTTGATAGTATTTGCTTTCGAAAATCAAGTTAACTACTAAATGTGATCCATTGATTCACTACCCACAATGAAAACTGAATGCTGAAACCAAAATAAATAAATAAACCAAAGTGCTAGCTGAATGATATATGTCAATCAATTAAACTTATTGGGAGGTAATAAACTGGACCGAGGAAGAAAAATCACCATACCCACTTTATATACCACTTTATATACCAGATTGGATACAATTCAATCATATTATTTCACTAAAAATATTTGTTAGCAATAAATTGAGGAATACAAGTCTACTCATTCTTCCAAGCATACAAAAGCAATGAAAAACCAAGACCTGATAATCTAGACTCAGTGAAACTCTGTGGGCAAGACCAAGGCGACGTATAGGAATCAGAGAATGTTTGGCTTGTCCACAACTTCTCAGCTGAGAAACAAGTTTGGAACATGAAAACTGCACTACCCAAAGTTGTACCATAAAACCAATTGTGGACATCCCAGAAGACTTCTACTGGAAGGCCATCAACCAAAATGGTGTCATTTCCGCGAAACTTCCATCGCAGGCGCCTCACCTGCATCACCATCTTACTGTCTAAATGAATCACAAGGCATGGATCAGCATCCGCAACCGTATCGCACAAAATTGTGAGGTCATGAAGCTGCCCTTTATTGCAGAATTGAGCCTTGGTACCATACACCCTCTTCCCAAAAATGTGCTCCCTCTTGGAGATGAAAATTGCATTGGACAGAGCAGGGGTAGCATTGGTCTTCTTGAATGCCTCTTTCCTCAGATCCCCAATGAGGAGAACCATCTCACCCTTACACACCACTGCGAAGTAAAACCCCTCCAAAGGCTCCGGCCCAGATCCGAATTTCGCCAAAGAGAGGTCCCAATAAAAGTCAATTTTACTACTACGATTTAGCTCTAAACACTTGGACCCTTTTCTCTTTGAGAAAAGAGAAGGCTTGACATCAACTTTACAGAGACAGAAACTTGCCAAATCATGGATTTCAAAACTAAGGCACTGACCAATCAAATTCTTGCTCCATGTGATGGTGACGAAGCAAGATTGACCTAGCAATTTACACCTATATATGCTTGTAACCACATTTTGAGAGGCTTTACTCACATTTGTGTTTGAACACAAAGTGTCAGCAACTTCAACTCCATTTTCACCAAAACAAGATGGGAAGTCCCTCATTTTGGTGCTTAAAAATGAAAACCCAAGATCTGTTTAATCTTTGATTGGTGTTTGGGTTGAACACTTCGAAAGCATTGATGAAACCAGAAACAACAATAAATGAACAACAATAAATGGAAGAGGGCAATTAGTGAATCGTACCAGAATGAATCAATGAGAGAGTAAATCAGAGACCCTTTTCGAGAACTGCTGTGAAATTAATCTGGTCTTCTGGACTTGTGCTCTCTCATTCAAGGCTTTGGTATGGTATGAAATGGGTTTTTGTGAAGTTGATTGTGTGATGGGTTTGTGTTTGGTTAAATGGAGAGCCTCGTCTTATTGAAGTCCCAGGAATCTACACTGTTAAGGAAAGGACAAGTGATGCATTAAATTAGGGTCAATTTTTCCCCGAAAATAGTGGCAGTTAATAGTTTAAGTGAGAGAATGCAAGCAACGTATACGGTTAGAATCTTTTGTCCTTTTATTCTTCTTTCTTTTTCAAGGTGATATTTCAAATAAATAAAAAATAAAATAACTAAAATAAAATAAAAAAATGGAGGGAAAGAGAGGCATGATGAGAAACATGCGTTGTTTTGAGATTCACCTTTTTTAAGATTTATTTTTTAAAATATTGATTTATATTATATTAGTCATGAAGAATAATTTTTTTAGAGAAACCTTAATCTAATTTTTCTAAGTTGGACTTAATTCGAATTCAAATCCACGGACAATTAGATCTCAAATATATAATATTCTTTTTTTAATGTCCCTTTCATAAATATAAAATGACTTGATTCATTAGACCCCAAATTATATATGGTATAACTATTATTCCCAAATTTGATGACTCAATAATAAACATATGACAAGTTCTTGAAAGAATTTCGGAAAGAATTTCTCTAATTTATAGTTTTTTCCAAAAAATGCATGTGAACCCAACAATAAAATATATACGGAGTATATATAGTTGTATGATTGAATCATATAACTGACTTCCAATTTTAATAAATCAAACAACCGAATATGCCTTTAAATTTAGATTTTAGTGAACAAATTGGTAAATTGTTAAGAAAAAATAAATAGTCACCAAAATTAATATTGAAATACTATTAAGTTACAATTTAATACTTTATATGTAAACATCCTTTTTATAATAAATTATTTTATAATTGGACAAGGGGTTGGTATTTAAAACCCCACCGGCCTTTTGATTTTGTAGTTCTTTTATTTCTGGCATGCATATATATATAGAGAGAGAGACACACACACACATATATATACATATATATATATATATATATGTTTATTTATTTTTCTTTATTATTTTAGAAATAATTTATAGGGTAAAGACCGTCATCTACAAACTAAAACATTTTTTAAACAATTACACCCCTCAAAAGCTTGGTACACTCAACAAAGACACCCAAATCATGATAAAAGTATGTATTTGTCTTTGACTTTTGAATTGATCTATGTGAATTAATAAATTACCTTTATAACCTACTATTAACTAACCAAAATGACACTCTAGAATGAAAAAATAAATAAAGCCATCATTTCAATGAGGGCATTACTAGAATTTTAGAAAAAAAATCTAAGTGTTCAATATATATATACACACACACACACATACATACATACATATATATATTTAAAATAAGTAAATAATTTCAATGGGGTGGACGCCCTCACTTGGAGTCAGGATTTCAATTTAGGGGGCATAGTACAAAAAATTAATTAATTAATTAAAATAAATAAATTAATTAAATTTTAAGAAGTAAAAGGAAAAAGAAGAAGAAAAATGACATAATTTTGAGAGGAAAAGAAGAGCGTGATTGAAGAAGGGAAATTTTATTTTTATAAGGAAATTAAAGGAATTTAAAGAGAGAAATAGGGAAAACGGAAAATATTATGAGATTACTTTACAAATTTTCCTATATATGTACAAAAACAAAAATAAGAAAATAAGAAAATAAAATTAACATATATACTATACTATGGTGGGCTGCGCCACGAAGGGGGCACCCTCGGGCACACCCTTGCTCCGCCCTGACCATGTATCAAGTTCTAATCAACTTTAAACCCTTTTATGATGGCTTTTATTGAAGGTGTGGAAGCCCTCACTTGGTTGGAAATATTAAAAGTGTCATAAATGAAGTTTTAATTTATTTTTTATTTTATTTTTATTTTTGAGGGTTATTTTGGTCAATTAATAGGAGGTTATGAAGAATTTAATGATTCATGTGAGTCAATCTAAAAGTTAAAGGGTAAATATGTATTTTTATCACAATTGAAATAACTTTGTTCATTTTATCAAATTTAAAAGGTGTCATTATCCAAAAAGTACTTAAATTATAGACAGTTGTTTTAACCCAATTTATGAGGTGTCAATGCAATATACTCAAAAAAAAATTTGTGAAAGTCTTATATGTATAATAAGAAAGTCAAATTACTATTTAGATGGATTAAACAAAAATTAATAATAACAAAAAGTCGAAAGTCAAAGTAGTTTTTAGAATTCATTGAATCAAATTTATTAAGGAAATGATCTTTTAAGCGACTCTGGATTTGGCGAATAAAAAAAATGACATCATGGGAATCCCAACGCGTAATGCATACATCTTTAAACACAAATTTGATGCGAAACTTGATGCATTTTATTAATAGTATTTTGCTCACTTTTTATTTATTTGTCAATGTCTTCTTTTCCTTCCAACCTTTAAAAAGTTGCAGAGAGGGACCAAACATGTAGTATAATGAAAAAAAAGAAGAAAAAAAATAAAAAATAAAAAAAAGAAAAAAAAAAGAGGGTGAGCGTCAATTTAGGGTAATGATCATAGAGTAGAAAAAGTAATAGATGGCCGAATTTTTATCCAATTTTCTCATTAAATAACTAATACGCAAAATAAAAATGTTTATGACGGTTCAAAATAGCCAAACAACAACTATAATTGAAGTGGTTTTAAATTTAATAGGTTGGTGATTGAGCCTAATTTGGCTTTGGGCAAGAAAATTATTAACCAACAAATTGCAATGACAAATAGGCTTAGAATAAACCATATATTTTTGGTCAGTCACAACTCATGATTAAAAAATGTCTGTTTTATTCAAAATTTTATTTACTTGTGATTTGGCCGAGATCATCTAACAAGTTATCAGTAGCAGAGCCATGTTTAGCTGCTGCTTTGTTTTTTTCTTTTTAATTGTTAGGATCCCAACAGATTCAGTTTTGAAAATGTCTTGAGTAACATGGCAGTAAACAGATTGACTCTCAGTTGATACTCAATTGCATTGTTGTTGTTTTTTTTTTTGTTTTTTTTGAATGGGTAAGCTTGTATAAATAGAAAAAACGTACGCACAAAGTCCAACAATGGACACAAGAAGTCTGAGGAACACACTCCGGAGGCATCAAAAGGAGGAACAACAATTATACAATTTCAACTACAATGTCCATCCATGGACAATACCAACGTAAGGACCACTCTCCAGTGGCACCAAAAGAGAATAACAGCCATACAATCTCAACCATAATGCATCAAAATTAAAACTTGCTTGCATCAAAATCAAAGTAAGAACCATGAATGTCCATTAGCAACTGAACAAACTTGTAAGAAGAGCTGCTGCATGTCCTCCAATGAGCCAACCATCCTTATCGCTGCACCATTCTTTAGCTTGAGAGAAGCAAACATTTCTCTAATACAGTTCTTAATAAGGTGGATAATGTGATGAGCAGGAGAAGATTTGTTTCTAAAAGCCCTTGAATTCCTTTCCTGCCAAATGAAGTAGATAATGCTGAGAGAAGAAGTTTGTGTGTTATGAAGTGGCCATGGATGAACACCAACTAATGAGGTCTCTCCAATTGTTTGGCATGATGTAGAATCCTGTAGAATGTTGTATGAACTCCCAAATGAGAGTACTAAATTTGCATCTAAAGAAAAAGTGGTCTAGTGACTCTCGATCAGAGAGACAGAAATAGCAAGCATTAGTGTAATGATTGTGCAACATTGGTTTGGCATCCAATGTGGATAATCTTTCCATAAGTGCAAGCCAAACAATGTAGCTGTGTTTAGGAATGTGGTGTTTGAACCAAATGAGGTGTTTCCAAGAAAAAAGTAGGGATGGAGGGGTAAAGTATTCCATTGTGAGTCTGTGTGAGTAGTCCTTTGAGGCACTTGGTAGCCAATCAATCTGATCTTGTCCAGTTGTTGGTTGTGGGATAATTCGGAGCTGAGAAATGAAGGATTGAGTTTGAAAGAAAGGGACCTGTTGTAAAGTGGTTGGGATTTCCAACTGATAATTGGAAATTATGCTATCAACTTTGACATTAGTATCCAGTTAAAGAATTTCCATATCAATAAGCCCAAGTTGACATGAGATAGGTCCATTTGGAAGCCAATAATCCAACCACATGCTTGTATCAATCCTAGAACCCACCTTGTGCTTTATTAGCCCTCAAGCCATTCCCCTCAACTTGAGTAGTCTTCTCCAAAATCCTGAACTCAGTGAAGATGTCTTAACAGTCCATAGACTCTTTGCTTTAATGAGATACATGTATGTCCAAGCAACTTACAGGCTGTCCTTTCTGGAACAAATTAAGCTTCCAAATATGCCTGAGGCTTAAAACACTATTTGTTAGCTTTAGACAAGGAAAACCTAAACCACCATAACCTTTTGGTCTACATATGGAAGACCATGCAACCTTAGCACAACCCATCTTCAGATCAACCCCAGACCAGTAAAAATTCCTCAAAATTTGATTGATTTGGTCAATAACTTTCAATGGAAGTACAAAAGCCTGAGTCTAGTAGGCTTGAATTGAGTACATGATTGATCTTATCAGTACATCCCTACCTGCATATGATAGAAACCTTAAAGTCCACATACTAATTCTGGTTGTTATTCTCTGCACTAGGGTTTGACAATTAGTAGTATTGATAGCTAAGGATGAAAGTGGGAGCCCCAAGTAGGTAATTGGCAAGACACCAACTTCAAATTGTAGTAGTAATGTGATAGTAGCTCTGGTTTTACCATCAACCCCAGCAAAGAAAGATATGATTCTTGGAGTAGTTATTAAAGAGTCCAGATGCTATAAGAAAATTGTTCAATGCAGTATACAAGACCTCGACAGAGGCCAAATCAACATGAGAGAACAGAATGATGTCATCTACAAAAGCTAAGTGAGAGATGGAGAGTTTACTACAGCTCCAATAGTACCTGAAACATGTGCTTTATGAGATGGCATTGTTAAGTGACAAGGTAAAGACTTCTATAGCAAGCACAAAAAGCAAGGGAGAGAGAGGATCCCCTTGCCTAATCCCTCTTTTCCCTTTGAGAAACCCAAACATTTCCCCATTAAATGAGATGAAGAATGAGGGGGTGGAAATACATTATGCAATCCAATGGGTGAATTGATCAAGGAAGCCAAACAAGTGGAGAATATCCAAAATTAATTGCCAATGGAAGGTGTCAAACGCTTTCTTAAGGTCAATTTTGAGTGCACAACATGGAGAATGTGATGATTTATGATAACCATTGAAGAGTTCATGGGCCAGCAAAATGTTATCACTAATCTGTCTATTTTTAACAAATGCAGTTTATGAAGGGCCAATAATTGAGGGGAGAACATTACTAAGCTTAGATACAATGAGCTTAGATATATATTTGTAAATAAGGTTACAATATAAATAGGCTTGAAGTCATTAACAGTGGATGGGTTAGGCACTTTAGGTACAAGGGCAATATAAGAGCAATTTAGTTCAGAAAACATTCTCGCATAAACAAAGAAGTTCTTAGTTGCAGCAATGATATCTTAGTCAATAATAAGCCAAGCATGAATGGAAAAATATAAGTTAAAGCCATTAGGACCAAGGCTTTTATAAGGATGAAATAAGAGAATACAATTCTGGATTTCCAAGTCTGTAGGAATGTCTGTGAATGCAGGAAACAAGTGTGGAGGAACAGACTTGGAAATCAAGTGAGCAACAGAGGATGTACCTAGATAGTTGATGTAGCTTTGGCCTAGCAGATTCTAAAAGTGACGGGGATTCATTTTGAAGCTCAGGGCCTGATACAACATCACCATTAAAGTTATCAATTGAAACAACCTTTCTCTTATTAGATTTAGAGGAGAAGGATTTCATGAAGTAAGAAGTATTCTGGTCTTCCACCTTCAACCAGTGGACCTGGGCCTTTTGCTTATAAAACATCTCCTTAGCTAAACTAAGTTAAGAAAAATTCTTAGCATGCTATCATTTATTGAGTCTAAACATTTCATCTCTAGGATGGAGATCAAGACCAGCTTGGGAATTAAATTACTCATCCCTGTAAGCAGTAACCTTCTAAGAGATATCACCATAGTCATTCTTATTCAGTAACTTCAGTGGATGCTTGAGTGATCTCAGCTTTTGTACAGCACAATACATCTCTGTGCCTTGAACCTGTTTTTGCCATTGAAGTTGGGCACTGTCAAGAAATTTATTATTGAGAGTCCAAAAGTTAAAGAACCTGAATAGAAGGTTATTCTTTGGGGCTATAAGTCCAAGTTTGACCACCACTGGTGAATGATCAGAGATCCCATGTGGCAAGAAGTCACATGTTGACTGAGGGAAAAGATTCATCCAAGGCTGATTAACTAACACTCTGTGCACAACCAAAACTATTATTTGTCTAAGCGAAGAAGATTCCACTGTAGCTCAAGTCTTCCAACTCATTCATGTGCAAGGAATTCATAAAATCCCCCATTCCTTGAGTCCATCTTAGGGTATCCCCAAAAGCTTCATTTACATGTAGTATAACATTAAAATCCCCTATTACTATCCATACGATACCAGGTTCATTGTGTAAGCTTAGACTTCTCCATAAAGGCAATCTTTCCACAGATGTGTTAGCAACATAAACAAAAGAAACCAGGCACATCGATTTTAGGTTTGTAATCCACGCTAAATAGGTGATAACTTGGTTGTTTTCAGATATGGTGAGCAATGAAATCTTCAGTGGATTCTATAGGATCCACACCTTTAGTTTCCAAGATAACTATAATATAAAGCCTCGAATCTCTAATTAGCTTTTTGACCTCTACTTGTTTGAGGGAAGTGTTCAACCCTCTTATATTCCAGGCAGCCCAAATCATTGAGAGGAGCTAGTGAGCTTACACAACCCCCTACACCCTTTAAAGGTAGCCACATTAGATAGCTTTGGCTTTGTTACCTTTCCCTTTTTACCTGTCTTTGAATGCTTACCATAAGTAGGCTTTCTACCCTTGAGTGCTTTATTTATGATAGAGGAATAGGAGGGATCACCAATTGAGTCCTGGTTTGATACAGAATCTGAACTTTCTTCATCATCTAAAGCACTCTCCCCACTACCATTATTATTA
>JAOTQH010241654.1:0-12666 GCA_025631255.1 Cornus kousa
TCTCTTCCATATTCTTATTTTACATCTTATACTTTCGCCTCATAAATTTAACAGAGAAAACTTTGATAAACTATAATTTATTTGATTTAATGTTTTTCAATGTGAAGCAAGGAATATGAAAATATATCTTTATATGTCATCTATATCACAAATGAGCTTCTATTTTTAATTTGCGTTTTTGTTACTTAGATTAAATATTTTTTTAGTTTTATCATACTTCTATCGATAATCATTATATGTAAAAATCTCTCAGTATCTTAGTAGAACAATTTTCATATATTTTGTAGGTTCAAATATTTTAAGTGATCATCATGCCAACCAAAAAGAGTCTTATTTCGCTTATTGGGCTTTAAATTCAAAACCATATATATTAAGATATATTCTAAAATATAGATTCTAATCAATTATTTATATATATATATATATATATATATATTTATCATTTTGTAATCCACATGGATTAATTACAAAAAGAACAAGGGCGAATTCAGGAATTGTCAATAGAAAGGGCTAAAATTCAGGAATTGTCAATACGGGGCTAACGAAGAATGGGGATAGAAAAAAATTTCTATACTAATTTTTTTTTTTTTTTTTGGGGGGCTCAAGCCCACCCAAGGCCCCCCTCAATTCGTCTGTGAAAAGGAATAACCTTCTAGCATTTTGCATTCCAAGAAAGAAGCATTGTAACTTTCGTTTCATGGGCTTATTTCTCCAGATGAAGGAACTTTCAAAAAAATAAATACAATAAAAAAAGAAAAAATAGCAATTCAAAACTGACATAAACAAGTTCACATACAAACACTGTCTAAATTTTTCAAGAAACAGACCAAAGAAAATTAAGCAAAAATGTTTTAAAATTAAATTAACAAATGCAAATGAAATGAAAGTTGGCTCTGGATAACACGAGCAACCAAAAAAAAAGGAAAAAGGTATATGTAATCCAATTCATTCATGCGGGCTCTCTCTCAAGAAATGGCTGACTCGGCGTTAATTTATTTGTTTCATTCGCTTATTAAGTGCATGACTCTGTTCTCGCATTCTTCAGCAGCCATGGATTCACCGAAACCCAGATCTCAGTTCTCATCAGAAGATACCCTCGGGTACTCTTGTCCCAGAGGAAACCCTTTTTCCCAAACTCGTATTTTTGCACTCTTAAGGTGCTTAAACCGAAGATATTGCCAAATGTTTTGATAAGAAGTTTGGAAAATCAAATAATCCCATTATACAATTTCTTCAAGAAGTTGCTCAAGTCTGAAGATAAAACAATTGCAGCTATTAAACGCTTTGCTGGGCTTTTGTTGCTTGATGTTCACATATGTGCTTCCATTGTTGAACCTGTGAGAGAAATAGGTGTGCCCAAATCAAATATTGTGTTTCTCTTGAATTTTGGACCTAGAGATATCAGGACTACTGCTGATAGGTTTAAGGAGATTGTGGAGGAAGTAAAGAAAATGGGTTTTAACCCTGAGAGATTAAGTTTTGCTTCTGCAATTCCGACAATGAGGGCAATGAGTAAATCAACTTGGGAAAAGAAGGTGGAGGTTTATAAGAAAGAAGTGGGGTTTGTCTGAGGATGAGATTTTGGTGGCTTTCAGGAAGCAGCCACAGTTTATGGTGGCATCAGAGGATGAGATTTTGATGACAACAGATTTTTTTGTCAATAAAATTGGTTGGGAGTCTTCAATTGTTGTGAGGAGTCCTGGGCTTGTTAGCTCGAGTTTGGAGAGGAGGATCATTCTGAGCTATTTGGTTTATCAAATTCTGTTATTGAAAGGTTTGCTTAAGAAGAAATTTAGCTTGTGTGGGATGTTGGAGTTTCCTGAAAGTTACTTCCTAAAGAACTATGTGAAAAAATTTGAGGAAGAAGCTCATGAGCTTTTGAAGTCATATGAGGAGAAGTTGAATGATTCAAAGTAACTAGGATATGTATGGGAAAATGAGGGACAGAGTGGACTTTTTAAGGTCATACATCTTCGATTCCAACTATACATTGGTTTCTTCCATGTTTACTTTTGGGTAGTGAATGAATATGCTTTTGTTTGAAATACAACATGGCAATCAATTCACATTCATTGATCTCTGAGCAATTTTGAGATACTCTGTTTTAGTTCTGGCAATCAAAACTTGAAGCTCAACAACGTGGTGCATTGTCTGTTTTTCTGGGAGATCAATCTAGGTCATCTTGGCTTTGTTTGACATACAATTTTGGAACTAGTTCAAGTGGGTAAATTAATGAATTTGATTTTAAGTTGTAATGATGCGAATATCTAACTCAGTGTTGTATTCTTTTATCCAGCAAATCTTTTCATCCTCTTTTGTTTAGAGCATAAATAAATGAGATTATATAACATTGTTCTCTTTGTTCAAGCGTGACGTCGTTGGTTCAATTCATGATTCAGTCATCTACCATCTTCCTACCAGTCCGTCTTGAGAACTTTCTTCAAGTGTGTCCAGGATGAATTCAGGTTTACATTCTTTTCTTTTGCTTGGTGATGTTCGGTTGATAGCACAAATACTATAGGTATATCTTTTCAGACTCAAGTCTTGGAGTTCTCATTCGCCTAAGCAGGACATTAGGTATATGTTTAACATGGCAAATATAGAAAATTTCAGAGCTTTTCAAATATATTTTTTCTGCTGAAAATTTTCGTCATCCATGGATATAGTACAGTGCATAATATAAGCAACTACTACTGCAAGAAAAATCTCAAATGAATTATGATGTCCTTAACTTGTAATTGTTGGCATCCCTACTAAGACTTGAGTTAAAGAAATAGGTAATTTCTACATTCTAATAACAAGATTCAATGTTCACAAAGAAGAGATTGGATTTGCTTAATCATATAAAGATTGTAATACAATTTTACTCTGGGCAGGTGTGACATGAAATTTATGGTCCCGGCAAGGGCTCAGATCACCAATATTTGAGGGCATATTCAATATTGGCATCAAAAGTTGATCAGGCTTGGTATCTTGTGTGGCCAATATTCCTCTGAACCAAACATAGAAGGCAAGAACAAGTACTGATAGTTCTGTGTAATGAATTCAGATGAGAGATATTAGTAGGCATCAAGAACACGTGGGTCAGAAAACCAAGCATAAACACAAATACAAGTGTGACAGATTCCTAACCTCATAAATTCCCTTATTCATAGAATTTACATCCATCAAAGTCCCTCCTATAAAATTCTCAAACATTCCATATCCTACTAAGTATTAACTTCTAAAATAGATCAAACTACAAAATATTGTTGTATTATCTTTCCAATACTCAAAAGATCAACTCAAACATTAGGTTTTTGAACATCAGTATTCAATGGTAGGAGATAAGAGACAGCAGACTTCTGTATATATATGTATATGCAACGATAAATCCCTGTATGGCATCTACTATATATGTATGTAGATTTCAGAATCTTGTCAATACCTGTGACATGGTTTGCTGCATCATGCTTGGATTGTGAATCTATGTGAGCTATGTGCATAGATAAATCACTATCTGATAATCGGAAAAAGATATTATAATGTCTACAGAAACACAAAAAGAAAAAATAAGGAAATTACTGACAATATTATACTAGCTGTCACAAGATAATTTTGAAAGGCTTTTAGGTTATAACACATCATCTCTAGTAAACAAAATATTGACTAACTGTCAATTAAGCCACAAGCATAGTAAGTGTATGGCCTACCTTCTTACCAACTTGCATAGTCCTCAAATCTATTTATAGAAATAGGGTTGTCTCACAGCTTCTTAATTCACACCTTCTTCTATCTATTTCTGGCCTACACTAGCTGATTTCAACCTTCTTCTGCATCAAAACTCCTTCACCTCATAACTTTTCTTCTAAAGCAATTTCAATACCTAAAGCTCTTGAAATCACATCCTCTCTTTTCATATATGTGTGTGTATATATATATATATATATATTTGTGGTACTTTTTCATTATTAGCCTCTCCTTTTTCCATTTCTTCTTTCATTTGGTTCTGTATTTTCTAGTCTTAGTTCTCTCTCATTTTTGTAGTTTTGTGTTCTTATCTGAAATTTCAAGTCACTGCAAACAATTCTTCAGTAGGGTCACGTTCTTTTCTCTTTTTGTTTGAACAACTAAAAGGAACTTTCTCTAAATGCAAGTCTCCATGGCCATGGTTACATTGTCATCACCCTGCAACACCAATCTCTCACAAACCTTATCCCTTGAAGACAACAATCTCCGCGATGCCTCTTTTCCTTCTGACTTGAATGGTTCCGAGGGAACCTTGGTCCTCAAACTTGCCAAACCAAGTCAAAACCTTGATTCTTTGATGCAAAAAGAGAAAGTTGAAGATGGAGAAATCGGTGTCTTTGAAGCAGAGAAATACTTCAATGGGGCAATGGATGAGAAGAATCCAAGAATTGATGACATGGGTGCAATAAGGCACCGGTATGAGAAGGATGAACCAGTTGACATATGCCCGATTAAAACAAAAACTCAACTGGGAACTCCAAGTGTCCATTCTGGATCAAATTGGAGCCAAAGCACGTTATTGCATTTTGTCCAGAGAAATTCACCACAAAGAAAGACAAGCAAGCTATATGGCAAAGGTTTGCTTGCCTGTATTGGTTCCAGCTGTTCTTGTTGGGACAAGAACTCTGTTGATATCTATGAACATGTTGGTGGAGACAGTTCCAATGGAAGTGTCCCGGTTGATTTAGCCAGAACCAGTAATTCCCGGTTGGATCCATGGGCCATGGAGGACATGCACTGCAAGAATTTTGATGAATTAGGACTTGAGGTGAGCAGAAAAGACTGTTTTGATTTTAGATTTCCGGTTTTGAATCGTAAGAAGGGAAATCGAGCAGTTAAAATACAGTTGCAAAAAAAGGAAGATGATAAACCGCGAAAGTCATTAGAGGTGTTTGGCTCCCCTATCTTGAAAAAAGGAAAGAACACTCCAAGACATGGCAGGATGTTGACTTGGGATGCAATTCCCAAAGTGGAAGAAACTGAAACTCCAGCAATTTATGATGGTATGCACAGTATTAGTGGAAGTGATTCAAGTTCAGATTTATTCGAGCTAGACAGCTTCACAAATAATGCCAACACATTTCGCACCAGCCAGGCATCAGATGGCATTTCCAGCTGTGTCACCCCCACAACTTGTTATGATCCAAGTGAAGCAAGCATAGACTGGAGCGTTGTCACTGCCACCGCAACGGATGTCTCAGTGATGTCCAATTCTTGGGAGCTAGGAGCAATAGCAGCCACAACAAACCCTAACAGAATGGTTCTAACCGGCAAAGGTGCTGCACCAAGCAGGCAGATACAGAGGCCGCGCCACAGCCTGTTGAGTTGTAGAAATGACAAAGCTGTGACAGTTGCAGGATATGCCTATAGAACAAGTGAAGAGGCAATTCCTGATCCAAGAAGGCGCCACAGGACAACAGACTCCTTTGCGCCATGACAAGGTTTCAAGCTGAGACCTCTCTAGGCAATTCCTGATCCAATAATACTGCATTCAAACTTGCTTTTGTAATTTGTATCCATGTATCATTTTCAAAACCAGTATTAGCAATAATTTTGCAGGAGAAAATTAGTCCTCACCGTAAACAATCTATACTGTCTTATTTTCCTTCTATAGATGTTCAGAGAGTTACAAATTAAAGCTTTTGGTTGTCATGTAGTTTTTGAGGGGCATTGCTTGGTGAAATGTTGTAAAACCTCCCCAGATTCTGAACTAACGAGAACCATACTGCTTAATGAATTTGCGATTCAGCATTCTCGCGTAGTTTGTTTAATTAGACATGCAAAAGAACAGCCATTTTTTTAATTTTCTCAACACTTGCATTCATGTTCTCTTTACAATGCAATGCTCTGCCATTAAACCTCATAAGTTTTACAGAAGGTGCTCAAGACCCCATGGAGGGGTTCAGAAAGAAAATAGTGCTCCTAATGATTGGTCAAATATATATCTCTATATGTACTTTTATATGATCAACCAAAACTAGCAAACTCAGTTATCTCTAGTCTTAATAATGAGAATTTTTTAAAAGAGAGGGAGAGAGAATGAAGTGTAGGCCGCTTCAATCAATTATACAACTACCTTGTAAATAACTGGGTCCATAATCTCATATAATCTATTTCTTGTCACAATAAATAGTGTTGAAAATATAGCAAAAACATCAATATCAGATTCAAGCCTTTTCTAGAAAAATAATAATTTGTAAATTTGGCTATATCCCATTTTCATTAAAACTATTTCATAACCTCGTAACTTTAATTTTCAGAGGGAAGAGAATGAAAATGATAATAATAATAATAAGAAAAAATCAACACCCCTCGCAACTCGTGTTGGTAAGCATGAGGATAAGGTTTGAGTACCAGAGGAGAGTAGTCACTTTCTACAAAATAATGCCGAAAATTAGGTGCCAAATATTTAATAACCAAAAGACATTCTTATCTTCCTAACACTGCTTTGATGTGCCAAATCAATGGATTAATTATATGAAATGATCCAGTCAAGAAATGATACCGAAAAGCAGACATATCTGAACCATAAATTCAAGAAATGTATACGTTCTAAACAAATTCGAGAGGTAGCCAAAGTTATAGGTGGAAGAAATTCAAAGCAAATTGAACTGGCAGATTACGACAGTAGAGTTAGCAGGAAGTTTCAGAGAGGCCAATGTAATAATGTGAGTTAGGTATCTGTATCTGCAATGCAAGCCTGGGATAAGAATTGTATTTTTGTCATGGACCACTTGATAGTGATGATACATATAGTTAATGATTAGGTTTCAAAATTCAAACTATAGAAGTTGATGACAGAAAAATGCACGTCTTCATGAAAGAAAGGGTCCAGGTAATTAAAAACCCTATCATTTCCTAGGCTGAAACATGATTAGGGGAACAACTAAAGAGGGGGCATGTTGGTCACTGGGAAAATGAGTGGCATGAGAAAAAGAAGAGCTTTCAAAGTGTTAAAGTTGATGAGAGAAAAAAGGGCATTATTGAACAATATTAAAAGTAGTAATAATGGGGTGTATCACAGATTCAAACTGTTAAAAGTTGATGAGAGAAACCCAATGTAACTTTGTAGGTAGTGGGGTTTGCAGCACAGTAAAATAAAAATAGTAATAATGGGTGTATGTGTACCAAAGATTCACAATACAAGTTGAGGGACTCAGAAAGTGATCCAGATAGAAGGAAGAGAAGTAGACCAACCAGAGTAGTTAATGGTGAAAGTAGGAATGTTTGTACCAGTAGCAAAGAATAATGGGCTAAGGTGGTTGTGATTCTTGGTTGCTTCCGTTCTGCCTTTAATGCTCCAGCATACCTGTATTTATAATTCTAGGTTACTCGGTTAATACCCAGAGGTTTGACTCTCGACAGGGCTTTTACTCGGCCCCTAGAATCATTGGTCATCATTAAGCCAACTATACTTTTGCTACCTAAGTGGCCAAATCTTTCCTTATGTTCTACATCAGCGTGACAACGGCGTATTAATTTGGATAATACAAGCACTAAATTCATTGAGTTTATTGACAGCGGTGGTAATTGAGCATTAATGGTTCGACTGTATCATTAATTGTGATTGTAAGAGTTTCTGTCTACTTCACCACTCCATTGGTTGGCTTTTTGAGGTATGTACTAACTTCTCATCCACCATTCCAAAAATCCTTCTAAGTGTCCTAATGGATGGCTTGTTTTGTGTCTCCTATCTATGTCCGTTGGCATCATTAGCTCTGGGTACTGCTGAGGGAGTCAAAGTTCATTCCTCGAGGACTGCTTTACAGCTTTCTAGTTTCTTTTGAGATTTGTTAAGCTCGAACCTCGAGGATGCCTCCTTGAGATTTATCCAACTTGAAGGGGTCTTAGCATAGCCAGGGCTCACGGGCTTGTATCTCAGGGTTTTCCTAGGTGCTTTTTGAGCCCTACTTGACCTGAAGAGGTCTTATGGTTTTTTGTGACTCAAGGGCTGCCGCTCGAAGTTTATCTAACCTAATAATGTCTCAGAGTTTGCGGGACTCGACAATTAATATTCAAGGTTTATTTGACCTAAGAGTGTGTCAAGGTTTTCAGGAATTGAGAGTCAGTGCTCGAGGTTTAAACAGCAAGGGTTTTTCGAAACTTTGAGGACTGCTCCTCGAATTTTGTTGCCCCTCGGACTCCGAATTTCGCTTATGAAATTGTATCTTAGGTTTTTCTTCTAAGTTTTATTTGCTAGACTTTTGCTGACATGGCCCCTGTTTTGACTCTTTCTGGCATTGCCCTTGTTTTGATCCATGTGGGCCGCGTGTGACCACACCCACAAACTTGAGGAACCAAGCACTCAAAATGCCCAAAAGCAAGCATCTTCTGAAGGAGACTTTGATTCAAGTAACCCCCCGGCAACATTGCTGACTTTTTCTAAAACAACTTCTATCTACTTAAAATATTGATAAGTACCTTGGAACCTAAAGATCAAAATAAGGCCCCTAAACACCAATTTCAAAAATTTACGTTCCTACTCCCCGTCACTAAGGCTTCGTTGGGATAACAATAGAAGGTTTCATTGATCATTTTCTTCTTTTTTTGTGCTCTAGCCCAAAGAAACTAACTCGGTTCTTAAAGGAGTCAACTGGGTTCATCACGCCACTTTTTCTTCATTTTTCTTTCTCTCAGCCTAAAAGAGCCGACTTAGTTGTCAAGACTTCCTGGCTGCCTTGATGATTTGTCTTCAAATGATCATAACTTGCTCATTTTAGGTCCAAATTAGATCATTCTTGAGTTTAACTTCAAGAGCTTGAAGTCAGCTTTCCAATGGTACCAACCAGACACAGAAACTCTAACCGTAGTGAGAATTATGACAGGTATCTCTTAATAGGAGGACGCCGCTTTGTTCTCTCTTTATATCTTTTTCATCCGGACTCCGAATCAGGAGATTTTTGAGTCTAAACTGGTTGATTTTTTCATTGTCTTTCCAATGGTGTGCACGATAGCACCCATTTCTGTGTGAAAAACCTATTTTACCCTTGGGGTTATACTTGGTCTATTTTCAACCTTAATTTCCGCACTTCCTTCATTTGAGTTCCGTGACTTCATAAAAAGTCACTTTGGCGTCTTAGGTATGACGTACATCGTATGAGGTACATCTCCAAAGACATTTTTTCTTTCTTTTGCTTTCACATTTCGGATCCGATATCGGGTCAACTTCACACTATCCTTTCTTTTCTTTTCTTTCCGAATCATATCCAAACAGATCCCAAGTTCTAACAAAATGATAAAACAAAGACAAAACAAAAAAAAACTATTGAGTATTTAACCGGGGCATGAAATGGTAAGTGCCTAAAGTTATTTTATGCCCTACATACATCGCCAAATAATATTGAAAAGGTTAGTTCTACATCAAGCCTGTCCATAGCAGTCTCACAGCACCTCATACTCGTTAAACGGAGAAAAACAATTGAAATAGCAATTTGTGACTCTTTATATGGACAAAATAAAATGGATAATACAACAATATAGAAATGCACAGCTTCTAACCAGTGGCATTGGGTACAAAAAAGATAATATATGGGAGAGAGAAGCAAACTAGAACTAGTGATACATACTCGTTACAAACAATGAATCTCTCCTATGATCAATCATCCTTGTTTTCTTTCGTAGGTCGTGCTTCGAAGCCCCCATCGATTCTCTTCTCAATTGAATATGGCATGTAAGTACCAAGAATTTTATCCCACATAACGAAGAAAGGCTGTGAGAAATTGTATTTCGTCCCATACAGCTGGTGGTGAATATCATGATAGGCAGAATTGTTCCTAAAGAATACATGAAAGAGATTCCCAGGAAGCCACAGCCCACAATGGTCATCTACTGTTTTGATGGTCGCAAATGAAAAGAAGAATATTGAGGCTCGAGGAGACATGCCTGAGAGGAGGAAAGACAGCGCACCCCCAATTGTGTCAAGGAGAAGCCCTTCTATGGGATGGTTGTATAGAGCTCCAAAAGCATACGGGACGACAAGACGGTGATGTTGAGAATGGATATGCCGGTACAGGAACTTGTTATGGTGCATGTATCTATGCATGAAATATTGCCACGTATCTAAAATCACCATTGCAGTAAAGAACTGTCTTGCGAGAACAATGAAGGAATGCTGTTCATCTAGGGAAGCTTCAACATCATTTCCCGTAACCTAAACAGGTAACAAGAAACAATAATCAACTTTGATGAGCATAGCACAAAAAAATAACCCAACAAAAACCATGAATGCTACGGAAGAACAGCTGATTTGCTCAATGTACATGAGTACATCAATATAGACCGAAAGGGGGGAAAAAACTGTAGTACTACATACTACTATTAGACAGCATTGTGTCATTGAACACGCCATAAGAAGCCTGCCTACACCACTTTCACAGTCCCTAACACAACATATAACCCAGGTAGGTGCCTTCGTATCCCACCAACCATGATTACTACCCATTGTTTTGTATTAAAAAAAATAGTATCCCTTCACTAAAAAGACACTGAACAAAGTAAACCATAATGTTTATGCAATGCTACAAATTTCCAGTTCATTTTGGCCAGAATGTCCTTTTCATCAACAAAATAGTATATTATGCCTTCTACTCCATTCCGTCATATATTTCTTGCTGTTTCATCCATTCCACACAAAGAGTCAAATTCCATCAGTGCCTTTATAAAAACCTTTCTATTTTAAAACCACAATAAGGCTTTTTAAGTAAACCATGCAAAAAAAATTAGGCTAGTTTAGGCAAATGCAATTTTTTATGACCACTCCCTATTCGATAATGATTCTCTCCAAATTCCCTCTTCATCTGCCTCTCTGTTCCTCTCATTATCCTGGACCCTAGCTGAGGCATCAAACTCTATATATGTATACTATTCAACCAAAAATAAAAAGCAAATAGATGGAAAATATATGAATCATTTTCAAAAAGCCTATCAAGACCTTGATTGATGAAAAATAAGTTCTTTATTTCAACTCAATAAATAAATAAACTCTAAATCAATCTTCTTTTACTTTGTCTAATTTTATTTGTTTTGATAGGAATTTTTTATACATTGGGAATATTTAAAACAAAATAGAAACAGCCTTTGTAAAGTTAATCAAAGACAGAAAGATGCGGTTGAACCGTGGAAGAAGTACAAAATACCATACTGGTTGTGTACATATGTATGTATAGGCTTGTCTTTAGATATCGATTGCCAATTCGTATGGCAGACAGGTCTTAATAGAGGAGAAATGTCTTGTTTTGTATTTTAGTATACAGCTGTATAGCAAAGAAAGGCTCGATAAATAAGGATGGGGCTGTATAACTACGAACAAATTTATGTAGTAATTCAGTTTAGTTATTAGCTTACCCAAAGAAAAGGGGGGAAAAAAGAAGTAAATTTTAGAATAAATATTCTTTAATGTTCCTACTCTCATTGTAAAGTTAAGTATTGATGCTGGATGTGGCAACATATGTTAAAATTGGATGTATTTCATAGTGATAAATTCGAAATAGTATACAAGAATTCCGATACTAGTATACTCCATTATAATGGAAAGAATGGAAACAATGGAAACAGAATTTATAACTATGCTTACATGTCAGTTTTACTATTTTTTTTGGGTTAAAATTGCATTTTACTTTTGTACATATATATGATATATGTATATATATCATGTACGAAAACGTTCCGATACTGGTAGACTCCACTTCAATGGAAAAAATGGAATGTCCACAGAAACAGAACTCATAGCTACGTGTACACGTCAATTCACTAATACTTTTTGTTAAAATTTTATTTCTAGTGCACATATACACAGATAGATATATAAATATGATCGATTCATTTGAGAACAAAAGAGAGAGAAAAAGATAAAGATAAAGGAAAGCAATCCAGAGTTTGAAATAGATAACCATCTTTAAATACCTTTTAAGTAACTCCAATTTCTTAAATATAAAGATACAAGTTATACTATGAAAATGGAACTTAGCCCTGGATCTTCCGGATAAGACTGTACATAAATTATAATACTGCCAATTAAGGATAAGCATTCCTTCCATTATATCAAAAGTACTGATGGTCTAAACAAGCCGAATATAATTTTACAGGAACAAACTATAAATGCAGTTCCCATTATTTTCTTCTTTTTTTCTCAGTTAAAGTTGCTCCCATTATTATTTGCCACTATTAAACCACTTATAAAACATAGCTTAAGTTGCTTACATAATGCTTGAAAAAGAAGTAAAGAACGCAATTATTCAATCAGAGGACTTTTCACGCAGAAAACCTCATAACATGGTATTCATGCAGTAATAGCCATAGGCCACCTCTAAAAATTCCACATTCATGAAAGTAAACTGCTATAGTACGATTGAGTATCAGCAAATGATTCTGATTAAAAAGACACGAGTAAGGACTGGTTCTAAACCTACCACAGGTTGCTATTAATTACCCCTGCACATCATTCACCTGTGGTCTCTAAATTCTTTTCTTGTCTATAACTCCTTACAAATCCTTTACACAATTAATAACCATTCATAACCCACTTGGCCACACTTTTTTTAACATTGCTACTTAATTTTCAATTATCCTACCATGGCTACCATGCCTTGTGGGCACTTCAAAATGCATAATGTAACCATGTTATACACAAAGACGCACGTACACTTATGAAATATGAGT
>JAOTQH010241664.1:0-12665 GCA_025631255.1 Cornus kousa
TTTACCCCTAGGTTCATTCTTGTCTATTTTGAGATGTCGCCGTCGCATTTTCTTCCCTTGAATTCCATGACCTCATGAAAGGTCATCAGAGTGTCTTAGAGGTATGTTGTGCCTTGAGAGGCCATTATTTTGTTTCTTGCTTCCGCATCTGGATCCGTTATCGGGTCAATCTTCTGTTCATCGCTGACCCACCAGGTTGATAAAAATTCGGGTCACGACAGATTATATATATATATATATATATATATATTTACGCTGTGATATGAGTTTGAGTCTCAGGATCAGTGGTTAGGGTGCGTATATACAATGGGATGTCTAGCTGGATATGGTGGTTTGTTGTGTGCCCTGGTATGTCGAGGTACTCATGCCCACTATATGTGTGCTTTACATGTTGTCTACTATTCAGGTTGGGTCGCCCTATACTCTAGTGGGAATCTTTTTAGTGTGTGTATATATATATATATATATATATACGGACTACTAGTTATTGTTGAGTTGACTAGGATGTATACGTGTATCGGATCTCTGCTTGGATTATAGTAGAGTAGAACTTGTTTGTGGGTCTGACCCATAATTATTTTTCAGGTGTTCATCAGGTGTAGAGATGGTTCATGCTGAGCAGAGACTAGTCTACTTCATTATTCCAATTCTACATAGGAGATTCATTTATGATTCAATTTTCTAATGTAGACAGTTATGGTTATTACTTATTTAGCTTTGGATTTTCTAAGGATCCACACAGTATAGATTCCCGATTTATATTATTTAGAGGATCAGTTGTATTAGAAGGAATTATTATTTAATGAGGATTTAGTTATTTGATTATCATTATAGTTTTCATTTTAGCAGTTTATCAATTCTTAATTATCTTTTATTATTCTGTGTTCGTTTATTGTCGATTTGTTCTTGATATTCCTAGTCCTTCGGGTGTAGGCCTGACTAACCTGCATTCAAAAATTTGGGGTATCAAAGTAACTTAAAATGACCATGGTACCTTTACGCGTCCTCGGGTTTGGGTGAGGACCCGGTCGGTGATACGGATTTTGGTTGTTACATATGGTGTAATCGGGAAGAATGTAGGGTGCGTAGAGAAAATCACACTGAGCAAATCACACTCCCTTGTCATGCAAAGGTTATATTCCGACGGCGCTCGTGAAGAAGATGACAATGTTGGGGATTTTTTTATTATTTTTTACTGGAATTAGTGGCCAAGAGGAGGTACGATCTTGGAGGTGGTGGAGCATGGCTCCAGGGGAATGGTCGGGTGTTTGGATCGATGTGGGTTATAACATGTCTTGCTATGGGAGAGTAGATTAGTCTAATTTTCAGTTGAATTCTTCAAGCTTTTGTTGAGACTCTTTGGTGGTGGCGTTGGTGTCAACAGAGAGGTCGATGGTGCCATCAAATAACGCCGTCGTCTTCCATAAAGTCATTAACCGAGACAAAAGCTCTGGCCATGACATCCAGATCGAATCAAAGGTGGGTTTTGATTTATAACCCTTCGTTCTCGACGGTCTTTTATATCGGATCGAATTGACGAGCTCTCAGCTTTTGATCTCTGTCTGTTTCGTGAATTAGTACTCCGACTCATGCTTCACCACCTTATACTCCCTCAATCATCTATCATCCAGACTCGGGGATTGGTGGCATCGATGGGTGTGGGTTCAACGGCGGAGGAGACGATAACGGAGGTGACGGCGAAAACGATTCTCTATCTTTAGCAACAACAGCCAGATTTGAGGGTTCAACTGCAAGGACTTTCTTAGTGGTGGTGGTGCTTAGGTTGGGTTGTTCCTTTTTTTCTTTCTACTGTGTTGGTGGTTGGTGTCAAGTATGGTGGTGGTGTTAAGAGATGACAAAAAAAGGGAAAGGGGTGGGCTTTTTTCGCACACATGTAGATGTTGGTGGTGGCATGAAGTGGTTACAGTGGGTGTGTTGAGGGTTTGGTGATGGTTATTTTAATTTTTTTCTTTTATAAATATTATACAGGGGTAGAAAAGTAATTTTATTAATTAAATTAATTCATTCATTAGTCAAAGGACAACAATGTCAATTCATTATATTTCAAATGTGATGTGGTATCTTGTTAACTTTATCAAACTTGAAGGGGTGTCATTGTTAAAAAAATATTTAATTTGTAAATGGTTATATATAAGATATTATTCGCTTTTTACACTCAAATTTACTTTAATTTCTCTGAAAAACAGATCTTGCGGATGTCAAAATAATAAATACTGATCAATCTACTTATATATCTAGAGGATGTCAAAATAATAAGTACTGATGGATCTACTTATATATGTGATTGTTAATAAAAAACCAAAAAAAAAAGAAGAAGAAGAAGAAGAAGAAGAAGAAGAAGAAGAAGGTATATTTATAAGTGTTTAACATTTGCCAAATTAAAATACCTCAAAAAGAGAGATTTTACTCAATTACGGAGTATAATTAACTTCGTTGACCGTTGACTTGAGAATGTTTAATTTTTCCATTGAATATAATAATACTCAGGTACAATGAATATAGGCACATATTTTAATTTTGAATTCGTAACCAGCAGTCAAAAGTCAATGTTTAATTGAATTTTAGGCATTATAATATTATTCGTTTCCAGAATAATTAGCCCTTCAAGATCTCCTCTCCACATGTCTGTAGTTTTCTTGAATATTATAGTCTTTATTTTTCTATAATTTGGTAAGAGTGAGATATGACAATGAAATGGAAGATAAAAATATGAATTTTTTTTTTAAAAAAAAATTCATATTTTTATCTTAAGAAACTAAATTTGAAGTGTAGTTTAAATATTTATTATAAATTGAGAGCTACTTTAATCCTTGTTGGAATTATAAATTATAAATATTCAATAATAAGTGAAGTCTCTTTCATATATAAATAAATAAATAAAAAAGGGTAAATTACACTCAGACCCTGAGATTAGGTCATATTTCAGTTAGATGAATATTTTGGTTTTAAATTTCACTTACGTTTAAATTAGTGGTTTAACATTTCACTTGTACTTCAAATGACAATTTTTGGTAGGGTCAGAGTACTTTTAAGGTGTTAAATGACTATATTACCCTTTGATCACACGTTGACTATTTTTGTAACCAAACTACCCTTTAATTTTAAGTCTCACTTCGGGATCATATCCCTCAAGAACTTGTCCTTTTTGAAGGAACTGTGAGAAGCAATGTTGAACCCATAGGACAGTATTCAGATGAAGAGATCTGGAATGTAAATGTGTCAATTCCTATTACCTTAAAATAAGAATATAGGCAATTAATATATAAATGGTCATGGATTATAACACCAACAAAGTCTTCAATTTTACTCCTGGCCTGCGTGTATGACCTCATTCATACATGTGAATGGTTGTAAGGCACAATTCATTTCTTGCTTTGTGTTTTTTCTATTTTCTCTATTAAGTTGTTCTCTAAATGAATATACAAGTCTTTGCTGTAAAATTGATAACGAGCCTTATCATGAAAGAGCAGCAGTGACACTTCAGTTAGAACATCAATAGGGCCCCCTAACAATGATGTTCGGGTGGGAGGGACTCCAACGCTAGCATCAGCATTTCCTCCCCCCTTCCCGTTCCTCCTTTTTCTGGGACAGCGAGAGTCAGGTTTGGGGAGTTGTGAAGAGGAAGATGAGATGGGTCAAGACAATTGCAGAGATGTGAGAGTGCAGAGAGAGAAAGTGGTGAGGAAATGGGTTTGCTGCTTTAGGGGTATATGTGAAAGAATGATGATGAAATGGTTTTGCTAGTTAGGGGTGTGTATAATGTGGGTGAAATAGTTGATGGTGGCGATGTGGGTGAAATCATTGATGAAGAATATGAAGAGAATTGGTCTGAGAAAGAAGGTGTTGATGTGTGCATTTGGACGGTTAGGATTGCTAAGGACCATAGATGACGTGGTGATTTCGGAACCAGGTGTACAAATAGTGTGTGTGGTATATATATATAGAGGGACTTTTTTGTCATTTGAGATTATAAATATTTTGTATTAAAAAATTGAGGGTAAAAGAGTCAGTTCGCATGCAAAAAGTAAATTAGAGTGTAAGTGAAAATTAAAACTAAAATTTCCATCTAGTTGAAATATGACTTAACTTCAGAAGGTGTGAGTGTAATTTACCCTAAAAAAAAAAACCTACTCCTATATATTAAAAAGTAAGCACTCAATGAGTTTTTAAACAATACCGTAATACATACAGTCTACCTCCGACATTTTTTCGAATTCCGAAAGTACAATTGGTGTATTATCATTGATTTTTTCGCCAATACAATTGCAATTCTTGGATCCCATTAGAAAATAATTTTGTTAGGTAGTCCTAAACTGCATTCTTTACGATTCACCACGAATTCAATCGATTCGGTTTGGATATAAAAGTAGAAGTTTGAATCCATGATATAATCGAGTATCCACAAACCATTTGATAATACGAACACACTTGCTCAATGTGCCGGCTAGGAGCCTACCAACTAGACTATTGCGTAATGTTGGAGTCAAACTAACACGGGCTCTTTTTGCAATTAAACACGTCATTGACTATTGTAAATGTTCTTAAACTTTGAGGAAGCAACCAAGAACTTACCAGTCCATTCTGGCTAACTTTCCAAAGCAAGCATTTTTCCACCGAAGATTCGAATGCAAGTCCTCTCGTGTTGCACACCACATGGTTGGAGTGTGCTCTCCACGCGCTTCTAGAAAAGCGTGGGGAAATGAAATCAGATTTGAAAGTTACAGAGATTCTGTTTTCGGATTCAACAACCCAGTCTCGCCTTCTTGGGTACGGTAACGACTAACCCACCTCATATATATATATATATATGTATAGAGCTCTCGTTCTCTGCAATTTCTAGGGTTTTGGTTTTATAGGCGATTCCATTTTTATTTTTTGCTGAAAGGCTTTGGAGCTGAGCATTAGCATTTAAAATATAGGTTTAGGCGTTTCGTTTCTTCATACTCTTCGCATTTGGAGCTATTGAAACAGGTGCGCCGTCATTGATCTCTCTCTGATATTTTCTTTCTCAAAGATTTGTGGTTTTTGCGGGTAATGTTGATGAGAAGTGTTGTAGAGCTGTATGTTTCTTGAATGCATTTTGATTCTGTTTTGAACCCTTTTTTATTTTTTTTGGTTTGTTGGATGTGATTTTAGGATTAATCGTTGATTCTGTTATTAATGCGAGGTATGATATAATTTTTTTTTTTTTTTTTTCTTTTCATATCAATCAAAGCCTTTTATCATACCGAGTGGTCAATCTAGAAAATTGTTTGTAGTCTTTTGCTGGTTAGGAGTTTATGAAATCTAATTAGTTTGACCCAACTTTCCTTTTATTTTATTTTTTTAAGAGAAACTATAACCTTTTCCAGATTATTTATTTATTTATTTATTATTATTATTATTATTATTATTTTTGTAGACAGAAGAATTCTGTTTAGTCAAAACAAACAGCCTTGGAGGGTTTTCCAGATTATATATATATATATATATATATATAGTCAGTGGGACTTCCCTCGATTTTATACTTTAGAAGGTGTAGAATTAGGCTACAGCCTTGGTTACCTAGTTAATTATTGTGGGATTTTTTTTTTAAAAAATTTTTTGGTGCTTTTTTCCCAACCACAAGACAGATATTGAAACACTGATTCTAAATTGTCTACCTTAAAGCCGTGTTTGAACATGGTGTGGTATAATGTCATTGTTTCATCTTCAAATTATTGTAATATTTTCTTAATGTTTAATGTTTTTCATGTGTCAGCTGCGAGAAAGTCAATTGTCTGTCTTGAGTCCTAATCTGTCCTCTGTTCTAGTTTGAGATACTAATAAAAATAAAAGAAAAAAGTTATCTGAATTTTTCATATAAATTACTTTTTACAATGATGAAAATGTGCCTATATTTTGGAACTTTTTTCATGTGTGAGCTGCCTATATTGATTTTTATTGTATTACCTTTCATGTTGAGAAGTTATATATACACATTTTTTGATATCTATATTCTTTTTTTAAAGAGAAAAAATCTCGGTGAGGAAATGAGTTGAATGGTAATCCTATTCTCAGAAATATGATGTTTCTTCCTGGCTATCACAATGGGTCCTGGGATATCTGAAATTATAGTTTTTTTTTTTATTATTGTTGTTTTATTGTTTTCGGAATCCTTTTGTGTTGGGTCCATATAGTTAATAACTCCAGTGGCTTCTTCTATATGTGTAGGCCCAAACTATGTGGTCACATATGCCATTGTTTCCTCTCCACTTCATGGGATAGGACAACTTCTAATTTTATGCAACTATTGGTTCCGGAAATGTGATTTGAGTATATGTGTTCTGCATTTTTTTTCTTTCTTCCTCAATTAGTGATTTGAATGCATGTTCAAGTCATCTTCTATTAGTGGAAGTATTGTCAATCCTATCTTGTCTTTTATCTTTACATGTTTTAGAAATCTTTAACTATATCCCGATAAGTGGGGACATCAGTTCCAACTCCCTTGATTAATAGGAACCACACCTCGTAGTAAGCCTCTTTTTGGTTTCCATTCTGTTAGATATGGGATCAAGCGACAAAAACCAAGTGTATTGAAGTTCGTGAAAAGTGAAAATATATGCTTTAAATCTTCGAGAGCAGCAACTGATTTAAATCATCTAATGCTTGTTCAGACATTGTAAAACGTTCAAGTATTGTCTTGCTTTGGTGCTGTTTGTTTTGTTTGCAGGCTTATATGTATCTTTGGTTCCTTCAATCATCTTGTTGTATATTTATCTTTATGAGTTTTAGTTAAATGATTATGCATGTGACGTTATAGGTATCTGTGAAATCTCTTTCTCTCTCTGCTTTATGACCTATGATTTGTTAATTGGTTGGTCTCTATTATGTTCTAGTATAGTGTTGGTTGTATAGTACTAATCTACGACACCAAGCATTATGATGCGGTATCCAAGCTTTTCTCAAATTCCAAGTTTGAAGATATTGCTCTGTTCTTTTCAAATCCTTAATGCAGTAATTAGAAGTTTTCTGTGGGATCTAGAAGCTATATAATGACTTACCACTTCTTTTTCAAATATATTTTTGCAGATATTGTTCTGTTACCTGATTTAGATAGGCGTTGGCTAGGGAAACAATGATGTACAAGTAAGCTTTTCGGTCAAGTTCCGTTTGACAATTTCTTGATCTTGAATCATCCATTAGCCCTTCACTTACAACTTCTGATCATTGGTTTTCAGGAGTACTGCACTTGATGGACCGCTTTCCAATCAGTTCTGACCAGAAAACTTTGAAGAGTTGGTTTTTTATTGACAAGAGAGTTGGCTAAAACGTTTATCTGCAAAACTGAGTTTTTGAAACCAAGTAACCAACTGCTTTGCACTTGTTTGTAACCATCTGTCAACTGTCTCATATTGTTCAACAAATCTGGATCCAATGGACCTGAAATCAAATAGCAGTTCTGTTCTCACCGATTTACCACCCATGAGCAACTTTGGAATGGACATTTATTCTGCTTTGCTGCCATGCCCATCGCAAGGTGCAGTTTTTTCTCCCGGCCTCTTAACAATCCCAAGGAAGAAAATAGGAATACTTGATCAGTCCAGCTCCTGGCTGGATTCCATGAGAAACTCATCGCCCACACATAATAAGACTACCAAAGATTCCAGCAATGAACTAGCATCATCTCCTACTGATGTTGCATATCGCAATTGGATGGTACTATTTTTTTTTTTTTTTGAATGGTTTTCACATTTGAATGTTATCTTGGGCCAATATTATACATGTTATTTAACATTCTCTTTGATTTATGCAGCTTAATTATCCGTCAGCTCTGGCATCTTTTCAGAAAATAACAAATTATGCAAAGGGCAAGAGAATAGCATTGTTTTTGGATTATGACGGGACTCTCTCCCCAATTGTTGACAACCCAGAGGATGCCATCATGTCGAATAGTGTGAGAATCTACCTGTTTAAATTTGTTTATCATATAAAAAGAAAAATATATTTTACAGGAACTCTCTTCTTTCCCACATCCCTCTAATTCTTATGGAATTCCGAATAACTTGTTTTCAGATGCGTTCTGCTGTGAGAAATGTGGCAAAATATTTCCCAACAGCAATCATTAGTGGGAGAGGCCGTGATAAGGTACTTGACAGACCTCTATTTAAGTATACAATTGTTTTGGTGCTGTATGACAGCTTCTGTGATAATTCTCAATTTGATTATATTGCCAGTTATGACTCTGGATGGTCTTTGTTTCTGATTGTACATGTTCCATGCCTTCATTCTTTCAGGTCTATGAGTTTGTACGAATAAAAGAACTTTATTATGCCGGAAGTCATGGCATGGACATCATGGGCCCTGTTCGGCCTGCTTCTATTGAGCATCCAAACTGTATTAAGTCAACTGACAAGCAGGTACAGGCCCATGAAGCTTTATTCTTCACAATTGTATTAACCTGCACTCCCCTTTTCTCTTTCTCTGAAATGTTTCTGACATAATTTGGTTATTTTATTTCTTGTGAACACAGGGTAAGGAAGTTGATTTGTTCCAGCCTGCTAGTGAATTCTTACCAATGATCGATGAGGTATGTTAATAATATCTTGGTGCCATAATAAATAATATGGTGAATCAATGCATGAATTCACATATTCCATTTTGTAAAATAAAAGCATTCTGATCTATTCATGATTGAGCAGGTTTTTAGATCCCTTGTCGAGATTACTAAAGATGTTAAAGGAGCAAAAGTTGAGAACAATAAGTTCTGTGTCTCCGTACATTACCGTAATGTAGATGAGAAGGTGAGGGTTGTTATTGCATTGTACTAATCTGAATAACTTTTACTGGTTGGGTGAATAAGTTGTTCTCAGTGCTGTTTGGCTAACGAAAGGTATTTATAATTTATGATTTTCTTATTTATTTCAGAGTTGGACAACAATTGGGCAATCTGTACATGAGATTCTAGAAGACTACCCACGGCTGCGTTTGACACATGGGCGCAAGGTAAAATTCAAATCCAGCTTGTAGACGGATCCATTTTTTTATAAATATATAACTCTTGCCTTCTTTTGTTTCCCCAACCTCTAATTTCCTTCCTGTACTATCCATGTTAGGTTTTAGAGGTCCGGCCAGTGCTCAACTGGGATAAGGGGAAAGCTGTTGAGTTTTTACTTGAATCACTTGGTGAGTAGATTATTGGATTACTATATATGATTTCAAACACTTCTCTTTGTTGTTTTTGAGTTTTGACTCCACCATGGATCAATAATTTTAAAAAATAAAAATTGATGTAGGATTAAGTAATTGTGATGATGTACTGCCAATGTATGTTGGAGATGACCGTACAGACGAAGATGCATTTAAGGTACTGCCGACTAACGCTAATATTGGTATTGCTTTCCAATGAGTCAATATTTTTCATGCAAATCATGTAATGAATCAACTTGATTGACTTACAACAGGTTCTGAGAGAGGGAAACCGAGGTTATGGGATCTTAGTGTCTCCTGTGCCCAAGGAAAGCAATGCATTATTCTCTCTGAAGGACCCATCTGAGGTACACAAATTATACTTTTATTTAAATCAGGTTCGGTTTTGTTTTTGGATATATATATCTATATATATATATATTGGCAAGAAACTCAGGCACTCACTTTGTCCTTAAGGGTGGAGACTTGAACTGTCCACCTTCTACTTTGGAAAGTGAGAAAATATCACTAAGAGCCCTTGGTTATAAGTGAATGGTGTACGCTGTTCTTTATAACTAAACACCAGCTTGTTCGGGTTTGTTTTTTATTTATTTATTTTTTGAACAAAAAACTAGAAACAAACATGTATTTTTTTTTACCTATAACGAGGATACTTCAATCAATGTACGATCAACATAGTAGAGGTAGATACACACACACATATTTATATATACCACTATATAATTGGGATAGGTCTTAGGACATTGTAATGATTTTACTCTGTGTAAGGCAAGTAAAGCTTTTGTGCTTGTATTGTTTCTATTAATCGTCAGTTTGTGTTTGTTTGCAATCAACAAAGGAATCATTTGCCAGTTTTGTTATATATATGCAGGTAATGGAGTTCCTCAAGTCCCTTGCAACATGGAAGAAGTCAAGTGCTCTATAATATTGATATTAAGATGATATACATATATATACCCACGTTAGAAAGATTGTGATTTGTAATGGTTACATGACATTGTCTAGCTCTGCTTAGAGCCTTTTGTCTTTGTAAATCCTTCTTTTTATATTTTCCTTGGCTGCACAATTGTGGCCTTCAAATGTGAGTGTATTAATTAATCATTTCTTTTTGGGTTGAGGGATTTCCCTGAGGGTGGAAATATATTTATTTGTTCATTATTTATTTATTTATTGAAATTGATATTTTTGTACAGTAGTTTTTTTTTTTTTTTTTTTTTTCCTTCTTCTTCATGCAGTTGCACTAGAGTTGATGTTAGAGAAGGGTATCTTTGGAAATATATTTATTTGGGGCACATGAAAATGTAGTTTTCCATCTAAAGTTATATCAATTATTGGACTTTCTAAGCCTTGAATAACTAAATTTTATCTAATAAAATCCAAAGGTATATATATTTCCCATGTCAATTGAGAGCGAGGTATGATACCGGACAGTGAGAATTGTTGGATCATGAATGTAGTGGTGGACTCAGTCACATTTCAATACCATCACATTCAAGAGGGGTATTCAATAGAATCAATGCTTTCCCGTCAAAGACTAAACTGAAATTGTGAAAAGGCTACTTTATTGGGCGTTATTCATCATTTAGATTCATAATTTGTTAGAAAGTTCATGCGCAGCGAAATGGTTGTGGAATATAATATGGATAGATAGCATACAGGATAGTAAATTTATCCAATTTTTACTTATTTTAATTTTACCAAAATAAAACTAAAATTAAACCACGAAGCAAAAATAAAGTGCAAGTAAACTAAATAGAGTTTGAGAGATGATACCAGGATTTTATCAAGGAAACCCCAATTGGTAGAATAGACCAATTGTAATAGGAAAAACCTCATTGGACTATGTAGTCCTGAGATAAACGATCCACTATGTTTGAAGCAAAGTATACCGAACTTTAACTCAGTCTCACACCCTATCGATCTACCAAAAACCAATTGCTGACAATCCCTGACTTTGCGACTCTCTCGTCCAACAGCTCTCGACCTCAAGCTTACTCTCGATCTCTGTAGAAGAGTTGCAGGTAGATCAGACAACACTCCACGAATACTCCGACCCCTTTAAAGTGTAATCGCTTCACCCCTTTTCTTCCAAATCTGAATTTAATGAAGAATGAATGAATTCTAATTTCTGGAATTTCTGAATCTTCGATTTTGCTCCAATTCCGATGAGAAAAAGAACAACACTACTAAATCACTCTTGTGTTTATATGTGCGCTCTCAAAAATAAAATCAGAAAAATCAGATTGATTTTTTGAATGAATAAAAAATATCTCTCAAAGATGGCTCTCTAATAGATCTGAATTTTGTATGCAGAAGCTATGAATAAAAATCTCTCTCTAAAGGCTTTCTCAAAATATAGAATTGATGTTCCTTAAAGCCATGAATAAACCTAGATGACTAACAAGGTTTATATAGAGTTTAGAATGTCTTAATCCCTCTAAAAATATAGAAAATTTCGTGCATAGGTCTTGGAAGGAAGTTTAGTCCAAAAAGGAATCAAAACGGATAAGAAAACTGAAGTTCTATACCGATTAGGACTTCTTGAACCGATATTGGAATTTGGCTACCGGTTCCAGAAGGTTAGAATGCTTTCCGACGTACTTTGGCTACTATTTCAGCCTTTGGCTACCGATACCGAGAAGTTCCTACCAGTTCCAATGGATAGAAGTGAATTTGCTATTTGGCTATCAATACCAGATTTTGGCTACCAGTACCAAAAGGACAGAAGTAAATTTTCAACCAGTACTAGATTTTAGCTACCGATACCAAAAGGAAAGAATGTAAATTTTCTTAACACTTCAAACTTCTAAAACTTCCTAAGAGTTCTCACTCACTCACATACCTTTCTAAAGCATTGTTCTCATCATTCCAGAGTGTAGTAAATCATGAACACTTGAACTTTTTCAAATCCGCATCCGATCTTCAACCTTGAAATTTTGAACCGAAATTTTACAACTCGATCATACTTGTTTTGACAAAAAAAAAATAGCCAATATACAATATATATTTTTCATAATCTCCCCAAAATATATATCTCACAATCTCTCCCTTTGGCAATTTAGTGACAAAACCCTAAAAACAACATGTAATCTACCCAAACAAAAAAAGCAAATTACAATGATTGTCAAAGAAATAAAACGGAACTCTTCTTGAACCACATGAAGCTTCAACACTTGTAGCAACTTGTAATCTGCACATTAGCTCAACAAAACTACCCGTGAAGCTTAATCAAGAAAGATAAACAATCAATATATGAATATCAATATATATATATATATATATCCCCCTGACCGGCTCCTACTAGAGGGTCGCACTAACCATGTCAAGCTTGAATGTGTGTGCAATGATGAAGAAAGTGTGTGGCTCGGTCCAAGAGTTTTAAATTTATAATTGTCACTACTACCTTTCACTATACAAATAATATAGCAAGGGCGAGTAGGGATCGTCCCAAGGGATTGCGGGCGTATCAAGTTGTG
>JAOTQH010241691.1:0-12662 GCA_025631255.1 Cornus kousa
ATTGAAGAAGAGGAGAGACTGAGCGAGGAGTGAGAGAAAATAAATTTTGTCTCACAGAAGTGTCGGACCGAGTGTCCGAGCCTCGGACACGTGTGTCCAATAAAAAATAATATTTGGACACTTCACAGAAGTGTCGGACACGTGTCCGAGCCTCGGACACGGGTGTCGGTGTCCGAAAAGTGTCCGACACGGGTACGGGACCCCTAAGAGGAGTGTCCGTGCTTCATAGGGGCTGAGGAATTTTGTGATAGTTCTATATATCTGATTCGCTCAGAGAATTGCCAGCATTGGGGCAATGATACAAATACAGAATCTGCGAGAAACATTCTCAATGTTTGTGGAAAGTTTAGAATAAGTTCATTGTGGACAAAATGGCTGTGTATGCTGATTGACTGAATAATTAGAAAAAAAAATAAAAAATAAAAAAATTATGATTAAAGTTTAAAAAACATTATTTTCGCTCGTTCAAATTTGATGATATATTCTCCATTAAATTTGTATAATTTTTATTTTTTATTTTTTTTTATTTTAAACACAAAGTGTTCTTATATACTGCACGTTCTCATACTAAACTATTCAGCCGCTTTAGGTTGCCAAACAACCCAAACAACAAAACAAAACTCTGAAGGGCAAAATAGCTTTAATAAATATTTTGACAAAGAGAATAAAAATAAATAAACAAAAAAGCATAAGCCAAACGTTTGGAATTTTGACAAGTCTCAGGAAGTATAATTAACCGTATGTTTTAACCAGCGATTTTTTTTAGTTAAAAGGTAAGCTTTTTTAATGAGCGACCTTGCCAACTTATTTTTTTTAATGATAAAAAGTAATTTTTAAATTAAAATCAGCAATTTTACAAGAGACACATTTGTGAGTCTGTGACTAATGTCCGCAAACATTTCTTACAAAAGGAATAACCTTTATTACACATGCCTTTTTGCAAATAATAATAATAAAATTTAAATTAAATTTTAAAAAAACATTCCTCCAATTAAGAAGAACTTTGAGTGATTCACATCAAACTTCTAAAGTTCTTGCAAATCTATGTCTATAAAAATCGAAGACTTTCCCCATGTATGTGAAAGAAAGCCCTCTAATTTCAAACTTATATAGTAGACAAAGTTATTATAGAAACTCTTAGATGTTTGCATTACACATTTTTGATTAATATTTTTTGTTTGTTTGGTAAATCATAATGTATAGAAAACAATATACCGGAAGCTGGAAAACAATATACCTTTGAATTATTGAAGTTAGGCTTTGAGAACTACCAATTTCTCGGAGCTGCTATTCTGCCCATGGACATGGCTTTTACCCACAACCAATAACTAATGATGAAATTAGAGATTGAAAAAATCTTAGTGTTAAGTTAAAAATCATGAAACATCTTATAAAGCATATTTACTAACATAAATATATGAATAGATTTTATTAAAATGTCATTTTATTTTTTTTGTCTAAGATTTTAAATTATATTGAGCGATCATGCACGAAACAAACCATAAAACGTGTAAATATCTCATAACCCATACATGTTTGCTATATCTTTTCTGCCATGAATGAATGCTTGCAAAACATATAAAAAAAAAAAAAAAAGAAAAGAAAAGAAAAGAAAAGAAAAGTGGAGTGCCCTTCATCTCTCTCGCTCTCCTCTCAATCTTTTATTTGTTTATTATTATTATTACTCCGTGTTATTTTTAACCTGATTCTGAAATTCTTAATTTTTTTTTTATTCAATATCTTATATTTGTAAGATAAAATAAAAGAACAAATAATAAATTAATTAAAATAATTTCTTTTCTCTATCTTTTTTTTATCCAAACAATAATGTTATCATTTTCTTTATCTAACTATTGTTATCATTTCTTTTCCTTTCATTTCTTCTCTCATAAATAATGTTATCATTTTTTTTTTCTTTTTCTCTCCTATTTATCCAAACAAAACCTTATAATTCTCAGTATCAATATAAAAGAATTAGCTGACTGGTAATGTTATATTGGCCACAAAACATGTCACTACATTACTTAATTTGCGTTTTGATTAGAGTCTTCTGTTTTCTTAGCAACACCTATAAATTTAGTACCCTCCAATCTCTCAAAACTTAATTATACAACTGCATCTGAACAAAACCGTATGATGCTACAAACTAAAATTATAAATATTTAAAAATATAACTATGAAAGATAGAGATGTTAAAATATTAAAGTATAACACTTCAAAAGCCTTATTGAGATCCCTCAGATGCAATAGCAAAACTATAATGTACAAGTGCTTAGAATCATATGTTGGTCCACGGTATAAGTGTTCCTATAAATTAAATAGAGCATTCATTTCACCTGATTTTTTTGTTTCCATGGTCATCGTGTGTTCAAATTTGTGTAATACTTAAAAGCTGTCCCATACACTTAGACTTAAAAGCTGTCACATGCAAATATATTTGCCTAAACTTATGATTTGTGTGATTTCAATAACAAGAACTTGAGTGATTCACATAAAAATTTTAATTTCAAATTTAAAAGAAAGCTTTCTAATTTCAAACTTATATAGGAGACAAATTTAATTTAGAAACTCTTGCATTAGTTGTTTGCATTACACAATTTTGATTAATATTATTTGTTTCTTTGGTAAATTAGTGCATAGAAAGGGAAACAATATACCGGAAGCTGGAGGGAACCTAGGTCCATACAAACGGGCCCAAGAGACCATCAACCCTGATAGTTACCATACAAAATTCTCATAGTTGACGCCATTACCGATTAAATGGAAAGTTTGATTTTGGATTTCGTTAGATCAAGCTTCATTTGTGTAGATCAATCCAAAACCTTACTAAAATCAACATGTGAAAGCGTTTTTTTATTCTTTTCTTTGGAAATTGCGTGTCAGTTAGTTATCGGCCAGGATTACAAACTAGGGAAGGGGCCAGGACTCGGAATTTCTCGACCTGGACATGAGTGCTATACCACTAGGTCATGATTAACAGTTTATAATATAAAATAACATGTAATTTTAATTATTTGCTACTTTTCAATCTTAATTTTTGGCTTAACACCCTCTCTTGCGTGTTCCACTGGAGCTGGGAGCAGAACCAACCATTTTTGGTTTTTAGGCGACGTGGGACATAACACTCATAGACTTTTAATACCATATCCAGTGCGCATGCAACATTCTATATTATGATTACCTTTTTATTAATAGTAGTAATAGATCGTTACATTAAATCATCATTATTATAACAAAATTGTAAATGTAACTATCATCTCAGGCTTACATGATTAAGCATGTTGTAGTTGAGCAATTAGAACCCAACTAATACTAAAAGAACATTATTAATTAATTCATACACTAACTGCTACACACACACACACACACACACACACAGATGTATGAATGATGTAAAGCACACAATCACCTGCATTTTTGTACTTGAATAATGTTAATTATTTTGCTGGTTGTGGCATGATTTTGAGCAGAGATAGGTCTATTTCGAATCACGAAATTCTTCTTGATTTCTTTTAACAAGTTAATGTTGGGGAAGCATCCCACAATGGAACATGATGATGATAACACATCACGATTATGAAATCAACCACCACTATATATACTAGGCATCTAATCTTCATGTACACTGATCTTGGCACATCTTCCTTTATTTAAGTTTCTGATTCAAAGTGAGGTTTTAGCTTGTGGTGATGATGATTTGCTCATATGCTACTTTCTTTTAGGGCTTTCGAGGCCTATAGAGGAGGCCATTATATAACCTTTCAGAGGCCTAGCTAGCACTGGTTTGTCATTGTTTATTGTAACTTGGCCACCACAAAACTCAATCATATAGCCTCCTCATGGCCTGAATGAGACGCATGTGGTCCTCATTCTCCTCCTACTAATGCGCCGGTCAGCTTCAAACTTCTTTGTTACAAGTATGCTTTAGGGATCAGATCAGCACATTTTAACACTTTTGTATTGCATTATTATTTCATCTTTATATATATATATATATATGTATCAGATTTCTCATGGTATATTCACAAATACCTTGTAACAAAAGGAACTTATTCTCCTATGGTACTTTGATATATATATATATGTATAGAGAGAGAGAGACAGATTTCAAAATCTTCTAGCTCCATTGGTTGTTACTTAATTATTAGAGAAATGGAGATTTCTGGTTAGAATAAGGCTTAACAATAAAGATGGTGATCATAACAGTGATGACGTGAAGAGTGACGACGATGATTGTAATTAATGAATTAGAAAAGAGATGGAGAGGTGCATAAGATGGTGGTGTTAGTCATAAGATTGGAACATGATATTTTTATGAAAGTGAGCAAACAAATCATGATTTGGAGCTCCAGAGAGACAGGGAAAGAATACATATTCTTCATAATTTCATTTCAGCTTTCTCTTTTTGGTATTCCAACATGTAACATAATTGAACTTGTTCAAGTTGTAAAATCATTTACAAATAAAGCAGACGTGGATAGATTCATATACTCAATTGATGAGGACTAACTTTCATATATATATAAGCCATGATTGTAAAATATGCCCACTCTTTTCACATAGTGAGTGAGTGAGAGAGACAGATTTGGGGGGTGTAGGGAAGGAGAATCAATCTAGTAATTATCCTCTTAGTTTGGAACAACTTCAAGGATTAATGACTTCTCTTAAACTTTCGTATTTGTTTTTCATTTTAGTAAACCTAATGAGAAGTGTCAAATTGAGGTTTAATATCTTGAATCCAGTTTCAGTTAGATTAGCTAATAATCTTCAACACCCATACCTTTGGGGAAGATTCTACAATCAAATTGATTGAAGTTGTTGAATGCCTTAATTTAAAGCATACATTGGAGCTCAATATATAATAGGAGTAGTACAATAAAACTATTTTTTTCCCCTGAAAATTAAATACATCCAAAGGCCGCCTTAGTTGTAACCTCACAAGCAAAAAATATTATAAAGGAGGTGAGAAAATCTAGCATAGGATTAGGATCCAAAAAAAGTGATTAATTTTCTACAATGTTGGTTCCATGCTGGCAAATGTGGTGGCTAATATTTTACAATCAATGAGAAAGCTTAGAAGTGAAGTTGGAGACAAACATATAATTATAAGAAATCTTGTTGGTGGTCAAAAGAATAATCTCCCTTTCACGACCATTTTTATGCATTAAGACAACTTGCTTGCCTTTGCGACTCACACATCACTCTTGGAAGTTGGAATATAAGATATGCCTTGTTATAATATAATTGATAATCTTTTTGAAGCTTTTTCAGAACCAAGCATCCATCAAAATCTAAAGAAGATATCCAAATACTTGTAAACAAGAAGATATGGTTCACATACTGAATCAATATGTCCTACTCTGTGTAGATAATGTCCGTTTTACGCATCCGCATATAATCGACAATCTTTTGAAGCTTTTTTAGGACCTAGCATCCATCAAAATCTACAAAGATATCCAAATATATGTAAATAAGAAGATATGGTTCACATAGTAAACCAATCCATTCTACTCTGTGTATAATGTTCATTTTAAGCAGCCACACATTTAAGTGTCAACAATCTCTCCCCTAAACGATGTCGAACAAATCACCCCTTCTTAATTGGGACCTAACATTCTTGTTGGACTTACCCTCATGGGCTTATATATGCACTCTCCCCTCATTTTGAATTGGGGATTGACTATGATACCATCTGCCTTAACTTCCTTTACCTTATGTAGAAACTGCCCACTTTGCGCTTGAAGAGTGTACACGATTTTCAAAACACGTCCACACAATTATGAGGCATGCATCCACACATGTAAATGCCAACAATCTCTTCCCCTGACAATGTGAAACGTCACACATACATCACAAACCTATACGTTTAGAATCATATATATCGGAAGAGACCTAATTAATGCATAAAAAAAATAAAAAAAATAAAAAATAAAAATAAAAATTGTAATGGTACTGTTGATGGGCAAGTGTAAACATTGAGTAAATATATATATGCCATTTGCTACAAGTATTTACAATGTACATGACACAGGACCACAGAATTTAGCATATGGTTATAAAAATATAGCTACCAAGAGAGGAATATATGGAGATGGGTGTGGCTAACAATATGTGAAAAAAGAGGGTGACGCAACTTGCATGATTGTGATAGTAAAAATTACAATATATGAATAGTGTTAGTTTGCATATTCAAATCCCAAATGCATCTTTCTTTACAGGTGGGAAAAAGGAGAAAATCTTTTCACAAGCAAAGCTTAAAAGCTTCTCTCAAGATATATTCTTGTGGAAGGATTTTGTTTCACAACAAAAGAGGTGAGCCGTATCATTAATTTGGCTCAGGTTCTTATTCCTCAATCATTTGAGGTTTCTGCATATATATATATATACTGTGATGATCAAATCAAAAGCAAAAAGATGAAGGTCTCTGTTAACAATCACAACCCTTTAGCAAAGGAATCTTTCTAACCAATTACTGTATTTTTCTTTCACGTCCAAAAGGCTATGGTGAGAATAAAGATAAAGGAAAAGGTAATTACTTGTGACTACCTACTCATTCTAATTAATATCCCTATTTTTGATATTAAAACTGTCTAAGATTCTTATATTGATAATTATAAGATGAAGATTAGATCGAATAATGAGAGTCTAATACTTGTTTAATTAACTTTCTTTTTTATACAGAATATGGTTTCCGTGTAAATTCCTCAAACAATATTGCAATATATATAGCATAATAATAGAATGAAAAAAAAAAAATAAGAACGGTGAACACACTGATGAGACACATCACACATGCAAGAGTGTCAGTGTGGAGAGAGTTGTCTTTTGTATCACGAGTCTAGTAATTACTACCTCCGGTCCAAAATAAACGTGAGTTGCAATTTTCAAAATATTTTGAAAATGAGGGAGTAATATTTTTGTCACCAAATTCTTTGATGACCATTATCATAAGAGCAGTGTTTTTCCGAGCTGCTACTCTGACTAAATAATGGTGAATCCCACCTCTTTCATGTCGGATAGGTCCAAAAAATATTTTTCTTGTCATGAGAATACAGTACCATTCTAGCACAAGCAACTTGCAACTCAAGAGCGAAGAGGATGAAAAACCTTTCATAATAGGTCCCCCCCTGCTCAAAACAAAGAAGGGATTATCTCAGAATCTCCAAAGGCAATGGAACAGTAAGCAAAAGAACAAATTGCATGTCACTATTTAAATTTCGGATTTTTCGTGACAAAGTTCTTATTCAATTCCATGCCTCCATCACAACAATTTGATTCTAAGTTTGGGCCGTGGAAAATAAGGGCCGCATAGACTACTAGGACCTCGTCATTGCGGGATCATAAGAACAATTAAAGCATACTAAATTTTATTTATACATGCAAAGAGATTATTTTTCCTTTTAAACATGTGACTTTCTCGGTGCAAGTGACTTAACTTTATTTTCTTTTGTATAATTGTTGTACTTAAGATAGATCAATTTTCTCTTCAATTTTTATAAAAATCTTGCTTAAAATATAATAAAATAAAAAACTATCAATCAATATAAAGTTTTTACATCTATTATTTTGTTCAAAAACATTCTTTTATCTTATCATTTTTAAACTTGATTCCGTCTCCATCATTGCAAAACACATGTGGTGATCGTAAATAAATGCCACTAATAATAGGGAGTTCAATAGTCATAAATTAATAACATAATGATAACGTCAGCCCAAGAACATTGCAAAATAAACAATATCAAGACAAAAATAGCATACAAACTGCTATTGCTTTATTTTAATATGGAAAACAAAAGGTGTGTACAATTCTGGTGTCATCCCTAACTCTTACTTTACTTTATTTTATCTTGTATGTGATTAATTATTTAATTGCTAAAATAAGTAAAGATTAGAAAGACATAGATCTGTTTCTAAAAATACAAGACTTTCTAAATATTCCGCTTCGTACAATTCACAAGAATCACCAAAGGCGGTGGAACAATAAGCAAAAGATCAACTTGCATGCTACTATTTAAATTTCGGATTTTTCATGACAAAGTTCTTATTCAATTCCATGCCTCCATCGCTACAATTTGATTCCATGAAAATAAAGGTGGCGTAGACTACTAGACTCTCATCATTGCGGGATCCTAAGAATAATTAAAACATACTAGACTTTATTTTTACATATTGAGAGATTGTTTTTCTTTTTAAACATGTAACTTTCTTATTGCAACTCATCAACTTTATTTTTTTATTTTTTTATTTTATTTTTGTGTAATTGTTTATTTAAGATAGATCAATTTTCTCTTCAATTTTTTTATAAAAATCTTGCTTAAAATATAATAAAATAAAAAATTATCAATCAATATAAAGTTTTTACATCTACTATTTTGTTCAAAAACATTATTTTATCTTATCGTTTTTCAACTTGATTCTGTCTCCATCATTACAAAACACCTGTGATGATTGTAACTAAATGCGAATAATGTTAGGGAGTTCAATAACCATAAATTTGATAACATAATGATAACTTCAGTCGGACATTGCAAAATAAACAATATCAAGACAAAAATAGCATACAAACTGCTATTGCTTTATTTATATATGAAAAACAAAAGGTGTGTACAATGCATAAAACTTCCATATTTGTGCAAAAACATGAATCTTAATCCTCCAGTCAGACCAAAACCAAACCAGTTCATTAAACAAAATCACCAAAGAGTTGTCGCCAATATCACTACTACTTCGACAACCTAAAACAGCAAATAGTTCAATAGATAGCATATGTGACCACCCCATGTAAAATTTCTAAAACGCAGAAACCCCACTATTCAAACTTTCCAGGAACCCTAGCAACAGCTTTGCAAACCAAGGGGTGCTTCATCTCCATGGAGAGTTTGAGGCACTCAGACAAGTCCACACCATTATCAGAAGCAACCCATTTCAAGTTCTGAAGCAACTGGGCTAACCAAAGCTGAACAGTTGCTAGCCCCATGGCTTTACCGGGACAGACCCTCCTCCCAGCGCCGAAAGGAGCCAACCTGAGATCAGACCCCGTAATGGGAACCTCCTCCTCCATGAACCTCTCTGGTTTGAACTCATTTGGCTCCGACCACACCTGCTCGTCGTGAGTAATGGCCCACATGTTTACCATAGCAGTGGTGCCAGCCGGAATGAAGTGCTGGCCGACATGGGTGTCGTGGATGGCGAGCCGAGCCCAGGACAGTAATGGTCCTGGTGGGTGCATTCGCAGTGTTTCCTTCACTATGGCACTGAGATAGGGAAGGTGAGGTAGGTCGGAATCGGATACTGGTCGGGAGGTTACAACCACAGTGTCAATTTCAGATTGGGCTTTGGCTTGGATTCCAGGATGTAAAACCATTCTTGCAAGTATCCACTCTAGGAGTATTGCCACTGTATCAGTCCCCCTAAAGATCATTTCCTGCAAAAATACAGAAACCTCCATTCACCCACAGTACATTTGTATATTTGATGATAAAACATGTAGTATTAATAAATAAATATACATATATATTATTATATAGGGAAGGTAATCGCTTAATTTCTGAAAACAGGTCTTTAAGAACTCAGAATTTTATTTATGATATAAATGTAGAAAACAGTAAAAGCATCACAGTAAAAGCATCCCGAACAAAATGAGAAAGGATAAGAAAATATCAATCTTATCATCAAACAAAAAAAAGAAAAAGATAAAACATTCATATTCTCTATATCTTTGGAACCCAGATAAAGAGAACAGAACAGATTCAATTCAAGCATCTGGTTACAACAGTATCAGGTACAATGGTAACACAAAAAAGTAAAATAGAATTAAAGATGATCAGCAGCAATCTAAAAAATTCATAGAATCCCATAAAGTAACGTAAAAATAATTCTAATAATGATAAGGAAAGGAACGAAGTATAGAAATACACAAGGTCTGTTTTCTAACATCAGTTTTCATGGTTTGGTTTTCTCAAAATAGTTGGAAAACTAAAAAATAGTAAACATTTGAAAATTTATTTATCGATCTGAAATTCTCATTGAGGTAAAAAGAATGCATAATTTAGGAGAATATCTATTGTATTGTCTGAAAATTGTTACTCTATATATTTTTAGAGTCATTGAAATCTGTTCAAAGGAACTGAGGCAAATATTAAATCATCATCATAAGCCCAATAAAAGCAACACAATTCACAAACTAAAAATTAAAGGTTGACAAGAAAGGGTAAAAAAAAAATTACCCAAAGAACTGCAACCATGTCAGAGTCATTGAGTATGTTCTCCATTTCTAAATCAAGCAAGACATCAACAAAATCAGCAGAGCTCTCATCAACACCACAACCATTTTCAACCCTCTTCATCCTATGCTCTTCTATGATCTTCCCAACAAAAACATTCACCTTAGCAACCAAATCTTTGCATCTCTTTCTCACTCCCTGCAAATCCAACCAGCCCAGAAGAGGAAAATGGTCACTCCAGTTGAAAATACCAAGCAATTCATACCCTTCGCTCACTAAACCCTCCAGTTCACACCCATCACCAACACCAACACCAACACCATCAAACTCATAACACCTTCCAAACACACTCATCATCACATTGTTCAGAGACCCAAAATGCAAAACTCTCTTAACATCAATCTCTCCATTTCTCTCCATCAAATCCATGATTTCACCAACCATTTTGATCCCAATCTTTTGCCGAAACTCCCCAAAACAGCCTATTCTCTTGGGACTGAACATATGGGTCGCAGAAATTCTCCTCAAATTCCTCCAATACACACCATATGGAGCGAAACCCATTGCTCTGTGGAAGAGAAGCTCGTAGGCAGACTCTTTAATGGGTCGATCGGCGAAAGCCGAGCTGTTGAGAATGTCTTTGGCGGTCTCGGGTTCGCTTGAAATGATGAAACGGGTGAACCCAATCGAGAACGCCATTAACGGTACGGCCTTAAAACTCTGAGCGAGCTTTGCGAGGACTCTGTGAGTCAAAAAGCCAGTGAAAGCGAAGACCAGACCTAGAAGAGGAAGACCAGAGGGTCCTGGAATGGATGTTTTAGGCTGGCCTCTGATTCCAACCTTGGAGAGAGCCCAAGCGAGTCCACCAGGTGATAACCAGAAAGCAAACGAAGCAACAAAGAGGAGAACACAGAGAAACAGCTCGAAACTGAGTACTGAGGAGGAATACCCTGTTTGAGGAATGCAGAGATAATAAAATTCGGATGACATTTTGGAGAGAGAAAGGGGGTAGTTCAGAAATGGATGGAACCAGTGCGGAATTCTAACGGAAGAGAGAACGACGGAGGAGAGAGTAAGAGAGTGTGGGTGTGTAGTCAGAAGTGCCGAAGTGGCTTAGCAGGGTGAGGAGACGAAGAGCGTGAGAAGGCGGTTAAATAAGGATTGCATCTCCATTGAAATTACTCCCCTGTCCCTTTTTAGAAATGGTAGTTTTTAAGGGGACACGCATATCGTCCTCTTTTAAAATTATTAATTTGTCCTTTCTAATTTAAATATATATAATTATAAAGTTTGAATTTTTTTTAAAAGATAAAGAATAATAATGAAAATATATAATTTATTTACTTTGACTTTTTAAATAGGACAACTAATTTGTGACGTGTAAAAAAAGAAAAATGGACGACGAATGAAGTGCTTTTCTACCGAATAACGTTTCCACTTTTTCCTTTTTTTCTAGCAAGCGTGTTGCTCATATTCAAATAATTCTCTACAAAATTAAAATATTTTAAAATAAAATTATGTAAGAAGAACCTTTCATAATAGGTCCCCCGCTCAAAACAAAAGAAGGGATTATCTCAGAATTGTGAGATTTATATTTTGTAATTGGCAATTTTCAATATCAAAATAAGTTCTGATCGAGTTGTAATTTCTAGTTACCATAACAAGATCGACATCAACTGCTGAATTGGAAGGTTGTTCGAAGATGGTAAACTAAGATCATCGAGAAAATAAAGAACAACACTTTTAGGAAGTCGTTTTTCACTTAGGACACAATACCTATATGGTATGTTTTTCGAAGTTATCAAAAACAGAGTTTTCCAAATTCTAATTGAATTCAGTCAAGTGGGAACCGGTACCAATAATTGGAAACCGGTTTAAGAACAAGGGATTCGAAGAACACCATTCTGTCTATTAGGAACCAGTTCCACAGTTGTTTCAGTTTAAGGTAACTTCATCCTGTCCTGTTTTAAACTTCCTAGTTGGTTTAGAATATTACCAAAAGTCTTATGCACGAAATTTTCATTATTTTATGAAGGATTAGGTCTTTGAAAATTCTATATAATATTCATCTAAGTTAGTACGGCTTTTGCATTATAATTTCATTATTCATAAAAGCCTTAGGAATATTATTTTTGTAGAAAATCCAAGTTGATTTATCTGTCAGTCTTTCTAGAACATACACATAAATACAAGAGTGAGTTTAGAGTGTTATTCAAATCCTGATTGTGATCACAGTCTTGCATCTATAACGATCAGAGAAAAACAGATCTACTTCTACATCAAATTCAGATATTGAAGAACAGAATAAAAGCGATCACACTTTGAAATGGTCAAAGCATTCGAGGAGTGTTGTTTGATCTACCTACAACCCTTCTACAGAGATCAAGAGTAAGCCTGAGGTCAAGTGCTATTGGACGGGACATAATAAAGCCAGAGGAT
>JAOTQH010241711.1:0-12657 GCA_025631255.1 Cornus kousa
AAATACTAAGTCCTACCTACTCTGGAATAAGGATTGGATTAACTACAAAAGTTAAGTCCTACTTATATATGTATGTCGGTCAATAAACAGTTGAATGACATACATTAGTTGAACGGATTTTACATATATATCTTTATGGTACCGTGATATGAGTTTGAGTCTCAAGATCATGGTTAGGGTGCGTATATCGCCTAGGATGGATAACTAGACATGGTTGATATTTCCTGGTAGGTCTACGTATACATAACCATGTTATGTGCGATTTGCATGTTACCTTCTACTTAGGCTGAGACATACTTATGGGTTAGTGAGCGTCCTATAGAGTGTATTTATACCTATATGGAATACTTTAGTTATTTCTGAGCTATCTAGCATGTATCAGCGTATCAGGTTTCTGTATGGATTGTAGTAGGATAGAACTTGCTCGTGGGTCTGACCCACTTTTATTTTTTAGGTGTTCGTTAATTCCAGTCTTAAAGCTTGATTGTGTCGAGCAGATACAGACACTTACTCCCCCGATTACGTAGGATTTCCTTTTATGTTTTAGGTTTGTTTTTGTTTCCATACTTTACTTGTTGGGATTTTATTAGGGGTTCACTAGATGGATTCTCGAGTTGTATACATTGGAGGTTTTGGAAAGTTTGGATTATTTCTAACTAGTATTCTTTTCAGCCTTTATTATTTAGTTCTTAATTCTTTTTGTAATCTGTGTTCATTTACATATTAATTGTCTGGTATCCCTCGGGTCCGTGCTCGAACTTGATCACCCGTGGCTCTAGATTCGAGGGGTATCACAGTTGGGATGGCCCTTCATCCGCTCGTTCTCCTACTCCATTCGGATCCATCTTCTTATGTCATCCTCAAGCTCGATGCTACAAAAGTAACTATATGATCAATACAATAATATATGATATAGCTCAATCCATGAGTTATAGTACTTACACTATATGTTTGATAAGAACTAAAACACGTACAGACATATATAGGAATGATCAAGTTCCTTACATACATGGATCAAAACCTTCCCTAATCTAACAAACAATACTGCCATGAACAACCAACCTCGTCAACAACGAAACATGCTTGCCATACATACATCCACTCTTTAGTGTATGAACTATCACAACGTATACCCAGACATACAACCACGTCCCAAAACAAATCTATGTCTATAATGCTTAATTACTTGCAATAATTACATGTATAACATTCTTTAGTAGATTATAAACACTTAACAATTAATTAAGCACATAGTCACTTGAGCATGCTTTCATTAACAGTAAATAATTAACAAATAAGCACGTAACTGATTAAGCTAACTTTAGACAGAACTAATCATTTCACTAATGATATAATTAATTGTACACAACATTTAGTAGGTAGGCATGCTTTCATATTCTACTAAACAATAAACTCAATAACAATAACACATTACTATTTAGCATGCTTAAATTCATTTATTAACTCAGCAATTCTAGAATCAACTCGCATGTAGTCACATAATAATCAATCATACTTTTGAACTAAATAGATAATAACCACATAAGCATGCAATCCCTTCAAACCCAATTTTAACTCCATCTAGATCAACCCTACCCATTGTCCTTAGGTTTTTGAACCTAAAAATCTAATACTAAGTTTGTAACGACCAAAATCTGGGGTTCGAAATGCTAACCGAGTCCTTACCCAAACCCGAGGATACACGAGGGTAGAATGGTCATATGAAGGTAAGAGAGAGAAACGGGTTAACTCTAAATGAGTTAAAGGAATTATATCCAAGCCCTCTTGCCTTTACTAATTAATTTTGTAAGGTTCTAGGTGTAAGTCCAATGTTTCCACATAAATGGCCCTTCTTAGTTTAGAAGATTTCTAGAATAATCGTCACTACAATATTCTTAACTTCCTCTATAGTTGGAATTTCCTGATGAGTTGGTACCATTGGAAATTTGATTTAAAAACCTTGAAATTGGACTCAAATATGACCCAATATGGAGTTAAAATGAAGGAGATATGGTCATTTGAAGTTAGGTCAAAACTGCAAGTGAGCTGAGAGTTTCAATCAGCTGAAACTTTCATCAGCCAGCCAAAACTTAAGATCCAGCCGGCGGAAATGATGATTCAGGTCCCTAACCTATTGTCCAAGCCCAAAATACACTATCGGTCGGCTAACATGCATCTAGGGCTGTAACTTAGACGGGTTGGGCGCCTTGGCACTCATCACAGACTAGGCCCATATAACAAATCTTCAACCCGAGCCCGCCTTAAGCCCGAGATGAGCTACCCAAGCCTAGCCAATACATAATTTGTCCAGCTCGTGCCCACACTAAGCCCACCGTAGAAGAATTTATGTATAAAAAATAAATCAATTAATGTTACACCAATGACTTAAACCTGAAACCTTAAGCAGAAATCCCAAGTACACTACTAACTTGGCTACTACACTCTTGTGACTTAAGTATGATTATAAATATATATAATATTTTTAGGCTCGGGTTGAGCTTCGGGTTTCATCCATATCAACCCAAGCCCAACCCAAATTAAATTCGGGCTCAAAATATATAACCCAGGACTAAACTGAAATTAAAAAAACATTACCCAAGCCCACAAAATTTTGGGCTGGGCTCAGATTATTTCAGGTTGGGCCTGCCCGAGTTGCAGCCCTACATGCATCGCCAGCCGACCAACAGGCCCTAGAAGCTATAGAAAAGCATGGTTTAAGGTTCCGACATTCATTTCGATCCATTTATGACCTTAGATAAGGTATAAACGTGTTCCAAAACTTCCCTAAACATAGATACATTGATAGTAAAGCATCAAAACATCATCCTTAATCAATAACATCATTCTTTGCTCCATTTAATCGTCTAATGATTACAATTTATAAATACATTATCAAGGGCTATTTATACAACATGTGATAATTTCATTTACATCATCATGGCATCACCTTCATTGAAATTACATCATTGGAAGATAATTCACCACATGTTTTAAAATATATACACATACATGATTACATGATCTAAACATATAGTTCAACTAGTTAAATTCTTCAATGCCTCTAAGGAAAATTCTTGAATCCTTCTATATTCTTTTACAAGGATGTGAAATGTTAATAATAGAGTGAGCACGACAGCTCAATAGAGGATGCCTAAATGGCATTTCCTTAAGTCGAGTAATCATACCAATACCACATATAAACATAGTAGTAAGAAAGGGGAATATGCAAGGGACCTGAATCATATTGCAACCTCCAAAACACATACTTTAAAATCAAATAGCAAAATGAATGTCATGCACTATGCATCTACACCCACACCACATACACAACTGACTCACATGGACCCACACAAAAAAATGTACTAAGTAACAGAACTTCGGATACCTCCTTCCATCTTTAATAGCTATTTAGCACCGCCATTAAAGGGGTGCCTGCCCAATGCCGTTTTGAGAAAAACTTTACCCCACAACTTTATAAATTCAAACCCTCTATAACCTCCACACACCACTCTACTCACTCACATCATATTATGAGTAATGTCATGAAGGTGAAGTGTAATGCTTGGAGTAACCATAATTTCCATCATCAACATAAAACTACAATAAGAATAATAAGCATGCTTTTGTAAACAATTCATCAAGAAGTTCCCATTATCAATCAAGCCACACAGCATTAGAATTCAATGCAAACAATAATCTCATATAAGTGTTCAGGAAAAAATAATAATAATTTAGCATGCTAGATAGAGTTTTGCTCACAATTATAATCATTCTCCTCAACTAAACCACATACAACATGTAATAAATAACATGGAACACATAATACTCAAAATTTGCATGCTTAGTAACAGTATCATCTTGTTTTGCAACAAACAAAGGAACATTGACTTCAATTCAAGCAATAATTGAGGAAATGATAGTCATAGATAAAATAGAACACAATTTAACTAACCACAAACTAGGATTACAAAATTTAAGCAAACCCCTACCTCATTATGCAAAGCCCTAGCTTCCTCCAAGGTCGAAATGTCCACCAAATTAAGAGCTACTAGCACCAATGAAGAGAATGAGGTAAGGAGAACAAACTTCCCTCTTGAAGACAACCTAAATTCCACCCTCTTGGCAAGACCTGAAATCTCAAGGTTGTAAAATGATGAAGATTTTTTCATCAATGGAAAGATCTCGTGGAGTAGGTTCAAACTCTCTTCAATCACTTTATCAAAATTACACAAGAAGGGGCTAAAAAGTGAGCTTGAAATAAGCAACAATGGTGAAACAAGGAAAAAGAAGGAAAAACAAAAAAGAAGAAAGAGTGGGTTTCCAAGTGGAAAAGAGAGAAATGCAAAAAAGTTGGTCTTGATCCATTTAGTAACATGGGTGGTCAAATGGTAGGGTCCACGTACCTTTGACCACCAAATTGTCTAAAATGTCCTTCCTTGACTACACAACCATAAGCATGTCACATATATATGATTACCCACATATAAGCATCAAATAATGTTTATAACATGTAAATGAGTTCGAAAAATATTACTGAGCACAAGAATCCGGGTGTAGGGCCCACACGGGACCTCCTAGCCTGAAAATCTGAAAAATGACAAAATGAGGCAAAATGCATTTCTAACAGTTCCAATCTCAAAGAAATGCTCTGAATCATTCTCAGAACCCTTGTGGCACACAAAATGAGATGTAAAAATAGAATAAATTTGAAAAATCAAAAAATCCTCAAAAATGGAAAAATGCAAAACATCACAAATCGATTAGCAATTTTTGGTGTGAGTTAGGGTCTGTAGAGACCAAGTTTGGGCGAAAGGTTGTGCATTGCATTACATTGTATGCAATAATTTGATGGATTTTTTAAATGAATTTGTTGAAAATATTGATTTGTGGTTTAAAATGTTATGACATTCCCTAATGTATGATCTCGGTACTCTTTCATTCCCCTTATGTGTTTTGTAGCTCAAGGGAGTCTAAAGTTGGTGCCTTAGGCATCTCCTACTGTGCCTCTGTGCTCACCGGCCTCTTCCTTTAACATTTTTTAGGTTATGACGAAGATGCGGATGAGGACGGACCCCCATAAGTGTAGTTAGGGTTGACAGAGTACCATTTTGTAATAGTTTGTATCAAATGTTTAAATTGATGTAAAGTGTTGTAATTATGATCGCAAGAGTCGATATGTATAACTTGTATTCATTCGGACCATTTTGGGTAAAGAGGTCAAAAATGATCAAAGGATTTCTGAGAACGGATTCAAGAGCAAAGACGGGACAAAAAAAAAAAGGCAAGAGCCCATTTGGAGGGAACCCGAGCAAGTGAAGTAGGGGTCGAGTGCTCGACTGCCATATGCGCGTGGCATGCTTTGCGCGTGCGCAAGGTAGGTGCTAGGGGGTGTCCTCCGAGTGCTCGAGGGCCTATCCGAGCGCTTGCAATTAAAGTCCACACACTATTTTTTTTTTTTACTTCCTTTATTCACTCCAAACTTCACCGTGTGGGTCTTATATGGCCCCTAGGATGTATGAATCCCTGTAACCGCCTCCGGTTACGAGTAGAATGGTCCAAAATGTCATTTTTTTACCCCTTTTAACCCTAAAACGTGCGACTTCAAACCAAAATATTTTTTTACATTTTCAAGTGACCACAAATGACTAGTTATGACTTAAAAGACAGTTATAAGGTCCCCAATGCGTTGCAAAGTCCAAAAGACCGAATTACTTTTATAAACTTATTTGGACCGGTTTAAGATAAAGTTGATTCTCTTAACTGTATGTGACTCAAATTGATTAGCAATGATTATTATGGCATTATTATGACCTATAGTACACAGTATTAGTCAAACATATATATAATTTACCCTTGGGTCTCCCTGGTTGGGTCATTACCCGGTTAGTGATCCAGACCCTCGGGTTTGGGTCATTACAAAACTCCTTAGAATTTGGTTAATCTAATCAATAACCTTCATTAATGGAAGAAAAAATGCCTGAGACCAGTAAGCCTAAATAAAACAAAGGACATAGTTAACAAAGATAACCCTCCTAGTATATGAGAGAAATCTTGAAGTTCAACTTCCCATGCACACTAGCAGTTATCTTTTCCACAAGTATTTAGCAATCCCTTGCCTTGATTGATGAAGAAGACAGAGGTAGACCTAAGTACATAACAGACAGTGAACCAGCTTCAAATTGAAGAAGAGATAAAATAACGGCTTTTAAATTAGGGTTTACCGCAAGAAGAACACTTTGCACTTTGCTCTGTTAAGTTATAGCCTAGAAGCATTGAAAAATTAGTTAAGTGCATCTAACAATACCTGTACTGAAGTTAAGCTAGCATAGGAGAGCATCATAATGTCATCTGCAAATGTGAGGTGAGAGATAACAACTTCTTACATCCCCAATGAAACTTGAACATTGGATTACTCCAAATGTGACTATTGACAGTTAAGGTCAAAACCTCCATAGCAATAACAAACAACATAGGTGGGTCGCCTTGTTTAATACCTCTCTTCCTTATGACAAAACCGAACAGCTCCCCATTGAGGGAGATCGACAGAGTAATATGGGGTAGTGATGCACTGGGGTATCCAATGAACAAAAACAATAAGAAATCCAAACAATTAAAGAGCATCCAAAATGAATTTCTAGTGAAGTGAGTCAAATGCCTTCATTAAATCAATCTTGAGAGCACAGTTTTGGGGGATGATTAGCCCTATGATAACTATTCAATAATTCCTAGCCTAGAATAATAGTTTCAGAAATGTGCCTACCTTTTACAGAAGCATTTTGAGTAGAGCTAACAAGTAAGGGAAGTACAAGTCCTAATTTGATGGCAATGAGCTTAGACATGGTCTTATAAATTAGATTACAACAAGAGATAGGCCTAAAATCATTAACTGGGGAAGGGTACGTTTGGGGTTTTCGGCACCAAAGCAATATAAGAACAATTAATCTAAGACAACATTCTTCCAGAGATGAAAAAATCCCTAACAGCATGTTTGCTTGTAACTAATACAAAATGCATCCAAAAAACACACACAAAAAAGGAACACATAAAGACCCTTATATGCCAATTCCATCATATTGTTTTTTCAATGGAAACCTCTGTCAACATTTTTGGCTTTGTATATATATGATTTTTTGTTTGAGCCCATGATAATTTGATATAAATTAAGAAATACATGACTTGAAGGGTTACATTTGTAATCTTGTGAGTGTTTTATAAAGTCAAATAGGTTCCCTTGGTTGAATTATAGTTCTTATCAAGTGACTTTTTATGTTTTTCTTTTTAAATCCTCATTTTTTTTTTTTTCCATTCCAATGTTTTTTTTTCTAAAATGATGCATATGATATTATTTAATATTGAAGCAATATTGGTCATGCAAGTAATTGGTGTTTACATTTCTAATTCATGATCGAGTTTGTGCTACATGTTTGTTACAAGTTAAAAGTTCCTGAATTGAATAAATTACTTCTCTAATTTTCTCAGTAAGCCTTTAGGAAGTTAGGCTCCATTTGTTATTTCTCCATTTAAGGTGGAACATAACATTTCTACATGCATTTTGGCAACCTAATTTTTTAAGTTGATACATCATTTTCTTATATTGAATAAACAATTCAAATTGAATTCTAAAACTGAATTTCCAATTTTTTTTGTCTCTTTTGTATATTATGATGTGATGAAGTGGACCATCCATCCCTTCGTTTCCAAGAACCAAAAAACCATTCTATTTAAGTTGTCTTTTTTGGATAATTAATGAGAAAAATTATAAAGAATGAATTACGAACAAAATTTGAAAAACGAAATTTAAAATCATTTTCATCAGGTGTATTGCATGAGCATGTGCAACTTTAGCTAATATATCTTAACTAAGGGGATAGACAGAGCTTTCATCACTAATATATACTGTGGATACGTTATAACACACACACACACGTACACACATATATAGAAACTAAGGGGAGAGAGAGAGAGACAGCTTTCATCACTGATGTAGTATACTGAAGATATGTTATAACACACATATATATAGAGAGAGTACTTGACCCCACTTATCACCATCCTTACACACCAAACACACCCTTTTACCTCATCCCATCAATTAAATTTATGCAACGCACCCCAGCAATCTCATTCTTTCAACACACTCCACAGATCACATTTTACTATCTACAATTTTGGCACCACATTATAAATGCACTGCGTCTCTTGATACTTGATGGAGGGACTCCATATCCATATATACAGCACTGGAATTATTTTGTTTTCTGAGTGGATGAAAGATCAATAAAGTAGTTTTTTATCCATCCTTTAATAATGTCTATCTCTGTCTGTCGTTGCTTGACCAACCAATCTGGATCAGTCTCCTTTGCTCTATGTATGTCTAAACAATGAGATCCTACAAATTAAAGTAGATATGGTAAGTCCCTTGAAACATTAATACTATTTAGGGTTGTAAATATATATATATATATATATAAGCGATTTTTGTACAAAAATGAAAATTCAAGAAAATGTCCTATAAAAAAATCGTGAAAAACTGATATACGTTTGATGAATAATATAAAAACATATATATATATATATGTGTGTGTGTGTGTGTGTAAACATGTAGATGTATATGATCTCATGTATTCATTTTGTATTATGCATGTAATTATAAGCTTAGATAGTCGAGGTCCACCTACCATTTGCGGTATTGACGGAAAGAATAGTGTCTGATATGCCATCCAACACCCTGTTATTAAAGGAGAAAATAATCATCATATTAGGTCAAATAGCCTATCTATAATTAACTTTATCTATTTGCAAAGTACTAATGTCTTTTTCAAATACCCGCCAATACTATAAGGATCTCTCATTCCATTGGAGAAAATGATGTTGCTACCAAACCTTTGTAGAACCAATCTTATATCCTACAATGAGCCATGAAAAAACACTTCGTCACTTCTAAAAGTTATTAAATATTATATGACTAAACTGAATATTATATATAATTATTGGTAGCAATTAGAAATATAATTGAAAAATAATCAAAACCACATACATGGCCTCCATAATAGGTTGTGACCCAATGCGGTCTTGGTGGGACGCCAAACGAGCTAACGCAGTCCTTGGTGAAGTTATTTAAATCGAAAAAATCAGTTTCGAACATAGATTCATTCCCATGACCAATGGGCATCACCATCTCACTGCACATCTAAATACACCAACCAATAATTCTGTTACATTTTTATAATTAACTATGTATATATGTGTGTATATATATATGTGCGCGCGCTAACTTACTTGCCATCTATACCCATCAGGTGTATCATCAGGATTTTTGGTCATATTATAGCATGGTCGAACCCCTCTATAGGCAACGACACCAGCAAATATCCGGCCAAAAATATCCGTTCCTTGAGGTGCTCCATCAATGGCAGCACAGATCCTAGAAACCGGATATTTTGGTGGATGATTATATTGAGCTGCAACGGTATATACGGTGGCTTCTAAGTAGTCTTTGAGGTCTTCTGATGAGTTTAAGGGCCTGAACCAAATTGAAAATCATTCCTTTTTGACAAGGATAAAAATGAATAAATAATTAATCATTAAGACAATATATATATATATACACACACACACATATATGGTATATAATTACGCACAAGCAGGTCTTGAATTTTTGGCTAAGGATTGAAAGACCATTCTGCTGAGAACCAATTTTATCAATTTCAGACCACGATTGTTTTACAGTCTGGTAGCAAGTCTCACTAGCTTCCTGCAACAGTACATATTTTATTATATCGACCAGACTTGAAAAGCTCAAATAAAGTTGAAAGAAAAAATGACACAAATTAATTTAATTGGTTTTAATTAATTAATTTGTACCTTGAAATCCTTTGTGATGATCTTAAAATACCCATCTTGTGGAGTGATGTCATCGAAGTACAAGACAGGTGCCGATGAGGCTAGGGCTCCGAGGGCGATGTGGGGATAGTGCAGTCGAAACCATGTTGCAAGTTCTAAAAAATTTGTAGTATAGTATGGGAATTAATAAAATAATTAAGAGAAAAAAAATGATGTGTATATACATAATAGATATATACATATATATATTTATGTATATATCTATCTATCTTACTTGGTTATAATTGGATAATATATTAATGCTTACTTCCTCCATAGGATCCTCCAATGACAATAACCGGAGAGTAGTGAGCAGAAAATTTCTCCTTGACGTGTAAGATTATTTCTGCATAATCTGCAATTGCTTGAGCTGAATTGAAATAACCGCGAAGAGTAGAATTTTTCAACGCTTCTCCAAATGATACAAATGGAACTGATTCTCCATAGTACCGATGCTGATATATAAGCAAACAAACATGCATGCAGTTTAACATATATAAAAACTAATCAAAACAGTGATATAAATATATATATATATATATGTATGTATAATAAAAGATGTATATGGGCCTTCGATTTAGTACTCTACCTCTATATAGATTAAGAGAGCTTTAAGATGAGGGGCATTATCTTCAAGAAATCCAATATTATATATTTGATTATCTGTCAATGGAGACTCGGAACCAAAATAAACCAAGATTGGCGCGTTTTCCTTTGCGCCACCCCAGTATTTGGAATTTATCACATATTTTTGTTGGAAAGTGGCATAGCTTTCAGGCTTGTAATTGAAATGATCAAGTGTTTGGTTGTAGAAAAAGTGTTCAAAGTCTTTTGAGAGTTTTACTTCTTCTGCTGCTTGTGTTCCTATTCGACGTTCTTCTTCGAAATTTCCTCCGAAAACACTGAGCCTTGGTATATTATATTGTTTGGCAGACACAATGGTTGATGAGGAGATTAGAGAAAGCAAAGAAAACCACCGAAACAAAAGTGTAAGCAAGGTCGACATTGTAATTATATGGGTTGAGAAAACTAGAGAAATTAATCAATTTCTCTTAATTCTCAATTTGAAGCCGGTATGGTATGTTATGCTATGAATGTGCATATATATATATATATATACCTCTGGACTTTGTTTCTTTAATAGGAAAATTATCATCAGATTACGTTGACGGGGTCATTTGAATAGATGCACATGGATATAATTAGTTTATTCCCTTTGGATCTCTAGAAGTAGATATGTTGTCAATTTCCATCATTAGGCTGAAATCTTGGGATTGGATTTGTTTTTCAAACTTCCCTTTTGTCACCTTCCATCTATGGCATTTTGTTATATATAGTAGCGTTTGATCCTTTTTTATACTTGAGGCGTGGTAGGTTTTGTTTGAAATAGCGAGCCATTGGGTGGTTGGCTATATTTGTTGTTAGCTGGGTGGTTTGTATAATATTGTGCGCAGTTTTTTAATAGAAGTCTATCTATATCTAAATCTATACCTATATCTATGTCTATTATTTGAAGAGTTTCAATATTTTAATATTTTTTATTTATATAAAAAATTATATATTTAATAATTTATATAAAAATAGTTTCTATAAAACTCTAAAAATTACTTAATAAAATCAATCACAATAAAATATTTATTAATTGATAAAAAAAAATAGTTATTTTTTATACATAATTATTGCAATATAACCGGTCAGGTCCAGTTATGATTATGTCATTATCAGAAGAGGACACATGTCATCATCTAATTAATCCAAAAAACCTATAAATAGAGGCATATAGGAAAGAGGAAGGGGTCTAGAAATTGAGAATTCTAAAAATTCAAAATTGCAGAGTAAAGTACAAAAGTTCTGCGAAAGAGTTTCAGTATTTATTTATTTATATAAAAAATATAAATTAATTAATATAAAAAGAGTTTTTATCTATACCATTATTAAATGTGTAAAGAGTTTCAGTATTTGTTTATTTATAAAAAAAATATTTATTACTACAAGAAAACTAAAAATTGTCTCAAATGAGCCTCGTTTTTGGGACGATAACATATCTACTATCCCAAACGAGGAAAAAGAAATTACCAGGAATATTTTTAGTAGGAAAATGAGGCTATTGGGATAGATATCATAGATCATTTGAAACCGTTTAAAAATTGTCTCAAATGAGTGTGGTTTTTGGGACAACATATCTACTGTCCCGAGCCAAAAAATGACTAGAAATATTTTTGGTGGGAAAATTTGGCTGCATTGTATATTTGGAAAAATTTGACGCTTGATTTTCCTAGTCCCTAATTCCAAATTTCCGCATGCAAAATATTTAAAAATTTCTATACTAAGCGGTTTTGTAAAGTTGTAAACCCACTCTCTTCTCATTCTCATCTCTCTCAATCTACAACTTAACCTACACTACAAGAAAAATAATTTTTTACCACGGTGGAAATGGCTTTCTGCCACGGTTTTAAACCGTGGTAGAAACAGCCGTGGTAGAAAATCGAGACTTTTCCCCACGGTTTTTCACCGTGGGCAAAAACAAACTTTGGCCCACGGTTTTTCACCGTGAGGAAAAAGTACGCTTTCCGCCACGGTTTTTCACCTTGCGCAAAAATAAACTTTCACCCACGGTTTTTCACCGTGGGGAAAAAGTATGCTTTCCGCCATGGTTTTTCACTGTGGGCAAAAATAAACTTTCCCCCACGGCTTTTCGCCATGGGGAAAAAATGAGTTTTCCGCCACGGTTTTTCACCGTGGGCAAAAATATAGCTTTCCCCCACGGTTTTTAAC
>JAOTQH010241731.1:0-12655 GCA_025631255.1 Cornus kousa
TTCGTCAGTCTCATCTCATCTTCTCATTCTCATCCCCTTCTTTCTTTCTGGTTACTATCAAAGCACTACTTGTCCTGCGTCACCAACTGGAACAAGCCCTCCTCCCCAAATGGGAGATCGGGTGTTCGAGCCTCAATGGAGGCATGGGTGTTTGATTTCTTTTTTATGTTTTCTTTATATATATATATATATATTCGTTTTATACCTTACATAACCTTGTAATTGAATTGATGCTGCCATGAAATCAGATGAAACACATCAATACTTTTCACCTTCACTTCATGATCTTACTATATATCTATCTCTTTGATTCTGTCTAGAATGTCGTTTTGAACATTTTTTCCTGTGTCAAAACTTTTGCAACTATTGTAGGATAGTGACGAGTATAGGCTTGAAAGCATTTTGAAGGATGCTGCTATGCAAGATGGAACAGTTATTTTAACAACTCTAAATGAAGCGTGGGCAGCTCCAAATTCAATCATTGATCTTTTTCTTGAGAGTTTTAGAATTGGAGATCGCACCCGTAAACTTTTGAACCATTTGGTGATCATTGCCTTGGATAAGAAGGCATTTGCTCATTGCTTGGTTGTACACACCCGTTGCTTTGCCCTTGTGACTGAAGGGATTGATTTCTCTCAAGAGGCATATTTTATGACCCCTGACTACTTGAAGATGATGTGGAGGAGGATCGATTTTCTCCGGTCTGTTCTTGAGATGGGATACAACTTTGTGTTCACGGTACTCTCACTCTCTTTTGTAGATGCAAAAACATTTGATTGAAAAATCCAAATTTGGATGTAATTTTTATTTTTTTATTTTTATGAGGATTATTGATAATTATCTGTTTTCCTGTTCGAGTTGTTTAGTGTCAGTTCAACTATTGTTAGAGCAGATTTCAAAATCTGAAGATCTAATATTCTTGACGGCACTGGTTAGGAGCTTTCAATTAAACCATTTTAGTGTCAGCTGTTGTAGTTCTGTATGGAAATTGTGCTCTACCGGTAGGGACACATCAATCCACTAGTACTAGAGGATGTAATTTCTTATTTCCTCTTTATTTGATTTCTTGTGAGAATTATGATTATAATCTGTTTTCCTGTTCTATAAAAAATGCTTTGAAGTTGACGATGTCAATTCAACTGTTGTTAAAACAGACTAAATCAACATTTGGAGATGAATCTTAATGGCGTTGATTAGGGACATTCAGTGAAACCATTTTTATGGTCTGATACTGTAATTGTATGGAAATTGTGCTCTACACAGGTAGGGCTTCATTATATCTGTCGTACTAGAGGTCTTCCCGCTTTTGTTCATAGAGCATCATTTAGCTCTATAAAAGAAGCACAAAATGAAGGTGCTTTTTAATAAAATTGAAAATTCAGTACTGAAAATTGAAGAAAGAATTTTAAGAACTGAAGTTCGTGTTAATTGTAAAGAAACTTGAATTTTCTTAAAATTTAAGTGTCCGAAGTCTCCGTCACTTGAACTCGTACCTCATTTTAAGTGGAACGTATATCCAAAATATGATATCAAAGGCACTTAATTGGATATCACTTAATTTTTCAGAATTAAGTTCTGAACTGTGTTATTTTATTAATCACCGAAATTGGATTGTACTATTGTGGCATATGCGAAAGCTTATTACTCTTTTATTTGGACATGAGTTATTTATAATTTTTTAGCTGTTGATTATGATATTCTTTATTTTATTTGGACATGAGTTATTTATATTTTTGTTGGTTTCTAGATACCGTTACATATAGTTTATAGAGTTACTGTTGTTCATCATTTCATAATTTTAAAAAGAAAGAAAGAAAAGAAACTAAAATAATTAGGGGATGTGAAAGAAAATGCAGTACAAGACTAGGGAGGAAATGAGAATTGCAAAAGAAAATGTGGTATACAGTTAATCTGCAGTTGTGGAACAGCTTGGAGTGGTTAAGAATCTGGTAGCAAGCAATAAGTATTCGATTAAAAAAAATTACGGTTGTGCTCAACCTTGAATTGCTACAAAGTTTCAAAAGTGTTGAGAGTCTTGTGTCATTTTAGGATGTAGCCTTTGGTCTTTTCGATTTTTCACTTTTCTGTAGCTTGATTTTAACTCCTCCCCTTCCGCTGTGGATAAACCAATAATGCCCCGTTAAGAAAAGAAATAAAATTTTGAGAAGATTTTAGCACCTCCTCTTCCCCTGTGGATAAACTAATAATGGCCCGTTGAGAAATGAAATTTGATTCTCAAAATATGCTGGTTTTTTAGATCCTTTCCGCATCAATGGCATTGTTCAGTACTAGTGTTTGGACCGTCTCTATGATATCCATTTATGGATTATTTGACAATTTTTTTTGAAAGATTGGTATTTATTGTTTGATTTCTTCAGTCATCATTATCCAACTTATTTTGTCTTTTGCATGCTGACCTCCATTTTAACACCATTTGTCTTATCCAAATATGCTCATCCTTCTGGAATTAGTTTCTCCGAATTCAGTCAGTGTTTTTTGGTTGGTTTTTCTCCTCCAGGATGCTGATATCATGTGGTTCAGGGACCCATTTCCACACTTCTATTCAGATGCTGATTTTCAGATTGCATGTGATTCATTCTCAGGCAACTCGTCCGATAATAGGAACAAGCCTAATGGAGGATTTAAGTTTGTAAGATCCAATAACCGGTCAATAGAATTTTACAAGTTCTGGTATTCCAAACGAGAGACATATCCAGAATATCATGATCAGGATGTCCTTAATAATATCAAATATGATTCTTTCATCATAGACATTGACCTGAAGATGAGATTCTTGAATACTGCCTATTTCGGTGGGCTTTGTGAACCGAGCAAAGATTTCAATCAAGTGTGTACGATGCATGCAAATTGTTGTTTTGGTTTGGATAGCAAACTTCATGATCTTAGAATTATGCTACAAGATTGGAAACTATATATGTCTTTGCCACTAAGCTTGAAAAGATCATTGATATCAACCTGGAGGGTTCCACATAACTGCAGGTATGGTGGGTGCTTTTCTGGCATGATATGTGTGTCAGTCTTTAATACACACACACACACACACACATATATATACAGTGTATACTCCGTTTTTAGATGTTCATCTCTTACGTGGTTCTTTTTTAATTGTAACTTTTTCTTCCAGTCTCGATGCTCTCCGCCGCCACAAGCCCCTAAATAAGGACGATGAACGAGGATAGGAAGATTGAATTGAACTGTGTATATATTTGCAGGTCCTTTTTTCTCAGAATCAAACAATTTAAGGTAAGTCTTTAGTTTCAAAGAATTTCAACAGTATCACTTGTATCAATGTTGGTGAATGTGAGAAGATAAAATTTTAAATAATTTATTACCATATTGGGGAATATTTTCAGGATGTACATCATAAATAGGCAAAGGTTATTGTGAAGATATTTCTGCAGATAAAAGACAAAAGTTATAATATCTATGATTTAGAATACCAGTAGGAGGACGGTAGAGATAAGAAACCTAATGAAAGCAGTGACATATTGAAATTAAGCCCTTTTTAGTGGTAATGTTATATGACTAAATAATATGTTGAACAGAGACTCCATCTGAATAATGTAACCTGCTTTTGATAATTTTGTAAGTGGGACATATCCGTATTGTATCCGTATTGGATATCAATAATCCTTGATTATTCATTGATACTTATTGGTTATTTCCTAAACATATTCGTAATTTGAAATTATTATTATTATTTTTTATTTCGGACATGTACCTGATATTTCTCAGATTAGTTTAGCCACATATACAATGATTCTTGAAATACATATGCCTAACATGCTAACAGCTCTTGAACATTAATTACTTTTAAAATATGATATTGGTATCATAGCACAATTGGTAGGAAAAGCATAATATGGGTTCCAAATAATTGGAATGTCTTCAAAAAAGAATATATATGATGAGAATATATAATGTCTAATGATTCAAAGTTTATGTCCACACAATATTAGTTTCAACTTGTTTGCTATAACTTTTTTATACATTAGTTATAATTTATAAAGCATGGCGAACAATCATAATTTTATTTTAGCACATATTATTTTATTTTAGCACATATACATAATATTTTACTTTTTATACGTATCTACAATTATACTTGTTTTTCTTCTCACTGAAAAATATATTCACACATAAATATTGTCGTATCCTTTGCTGGCACATTGCCATGTTCATATCATGTCTATTTGAATCATGTATCCGTCTTGTCCATGCTTTATAGGTAATATGTATTCAAGATTCTTTCATTCTTTTTTCCATTTTTTATTTTTCATGATTGTTTCGGGGTTATCTTAGTTAAAGGTTGTCTACTTGACTTACCAACATCAACAAACACTTGAATTGGTTTGTGAAAGTAGATAGAGCCAAATAAGTGTAAATCTTCCTGTTAAAAGTCATAATTAGATTTAAATATGTTAGCAGAACATCTTAGTCCAAACACCAGCTTTTGAATTGGTTTTGTGGCAGGCTTGAAATCGAAGTTTTCTTGGGTTTGCACAACAATATTGATAGTTTGGATTGGTATTCCTTCAAAATACGCTTTGGCTAGATTTGAACTAATAATGATTTTAACTTTGCATTGGAAGGTTTTATGGTTGCAAAGCATTCTACAGGAGCATGTCAAAAGCAAAACCATATTCGGACAACACTATGTCTATATGTTGAGTTGAGGCATTAAAGGTAGGAAGAATATGAGAAAGAAAAAAGATGATTAACCGGCCCAAAGCTTTGTTGTTCTTTCTCTGTTCTGGACTCCGAAGAACTATTTACAGCTAGGTAGCTTTGTTATTCTCTGTTCTGGACTCCGGAGAACTATTTACAGTCAGGTAGCGGTAACATGTGTTGTATTCTGTTTCTATCTTTAGTGGTTTTATTTATTTTATTTTATACTTTTCTTTAGTGGTTGCAGAATGTTAAGATGTCGCATGTTTCTCAAAGAATAATTTTAGCTCCTACTTCATGGTATCTGTATCTCTATCAATCTCCTCTTCCTCTGATTTGTAAATTTTATAGTGATGTAAACGAATGGAGCTGTTCGTGAGCCGAGTTACAACAATATTTTTTTACCTTGTTAAGTTCATGAATCTGAGTCAAACAAATCGCAAACATCTTCGTGGCATGGGTTGGTTGTTAGGCTTTGCTTGCCTTTATAACTGATTCCAGTTTCCTCCTCCTATCAATATTGATGAATTTGAGCTTGAGTTTAATGTCTAGAAAGACTAGACGAGGTGTTTGGAGAGAGAATTCATGTAGCCAATCTCGTTCATATGGGATGAAGGACGAAGTTTGATTTAAGTGAGCAGAAAACGGGGCGGCCGAGTTTATACACTTATAGCTGAAGACTATTGGAGCTTGAGCAGAGTTTTGATAACCAAGCTTGAATTGCAAATACTGGGTTGATTCGGTGGTTGTGAGTTGGGGGTGGTAGAAGATGGAATGTTAAATTGTGTAGCTGGTTATAGTAGCTGACGAAGGGCACACTATAGAGCCTACGCTTTCTGCAATTATCTGCTGTCATACATTGGTTGACCAATTTTTAAAGGGTGGAAAAAAAGAAAGCTTGAAATGTCCTGCCATTTAATGGAGGTTGATGTACGTTCCCACCTTCTCTCTCTCTCACGCACACTCAGCACAACTCTTCTCCATCATTGGAGTAGAAGAATACAAGAATGGTGGACATGGATATGGGATGGTATGTGGAGAGGAAAATCGAGTTAAGATACTGAACCGGAAAATAAGTGGAGGATTTTTTTTTTTAACTACTTGGGATGGGAGACATGAATCCTATGTTTCTATTCCGCTATATTTAATGTTAAAATAGTATCTATTCCCTTATATTTAAGGTGATAGTCACAATCAAACCTAATGCAATTACTAATTTTACTTGTTTTAATTTGGTCTTTCTCTTCTCCTAGGGTAACTCTGAATGATGTCACTCTTTTTAATTAGGGCATCTAAAGATCTTGTTTGTACATGTTCAAATCATTTTAAAAACTGAAAAATAAATAAATAAATAAATAATTCTAACAAAAACATGGAGTTAGTCTAGGTTGGTGTTCATATCTCATTCTCACTATTTTCTAATTGTCTAGACACTTTTTAAAAAACTTAGAAAGCTGGCAGAGCAATTTGAAAATAGAATTGCACAAAGTGACAATATCCACCCAACGAGAGTCATCTCAGAACAGGTAGAATAGAATGTTTAGCATTATATATTGGACTTGGATTTTATTTTATTTTATTTTATTTTTTTATTTTTTATTTTTTTTAATCCTGGCAAGAAACAAGCCAAACGCCATACGGCATCTACACACAAGAACATCAGCTACACACAGAGAACCAAAAAAAAAAACATTTAACAGCAACATTCACAGAACTAGCCAAAACGAAATAACACCCCTTATAGTCAAGATCACAGTCTCAACAAACGAGGGAAAATGTGTCAGATAAAGTGGAAGTACCATCACTACAAAAGAAAGAACCACCGCCATACACAACCCCCCAGATAGAAAAAGTCACCGCCATACACAATGACCAAAGTACACAAATATCTGGCCCACCAGTATTGAAAATAAACCACATGACCATGCCCAATGTGGTCAGCACGCCAACAGGAAATCATAATACTGATGTCAGACGAAAAGACTGTCATCTGAGCGGACAACAGCCCTAGGCCTTTTAACTCCGTCAATCGAAACGGCAAGGGAACAAACAACTTCCGGCAAGGAACCTGACAACGAGTTGGATGGGCATAAGAAGAAACCCAACTGGAATTAAGAAAATTAAAAAGGACCCCGGAATACGTGATTAACGAATTTCCATCACCGAAATCACCAACAACACAGAAAAAATCGCCAATTATAGCAATGCAGCGAACCTGCCGGAAACAAAAGCGTACTTCCCAGGCTAAGACATCCAGCATCACCCAACCACGGACCCAAGTTATTAACACCGAGAAAAGTCACATCTCTCATAACCAAGCTATTCACCATGGGAAGCCAAACCCGGGTAGAGGAGGAAGGCAACCCAAGAAATCTGAAAGGCACAACACACAAAGAGAAAGTTAACACTAACATAAAAATAGAATAACTAAAATTGATACCCGGATCGGAAGGAAAACTTTGCATTGAGTGGCCAGTAAGTCGCTTAAAGCGTAAATTCCCCAGGTTTACAGCCCATAGCACACGTTTGCCCTGTTGGCAAGAGAGAAAGGGGAATTCACCAACCCAAAACCGCAACCCCGCTGACCAGTAATCATGAGTAACACACACAAAAAAAACACACACCACTCACGTAGCAAGATCCGACCAAACAAGGACAGAAACACCCATAAAACGATCCACACGTAACACATAAGAGCAAACAACCAGCGCGGAAACCACAAGAAGGAATAAACCAACAACAAACAACATAAAAAGAAAACACCACCACCATGAAATAACCCTCCAAAAATATGGAACAAGAAACACGAAAGGACAGAAGGAGAAAGAAGAAGTAAGGTGAGCGTACACCACCAAATACCCAAAAGATAAGCATTGGAACAAGAACGATTCAAAAACGAGAAAAACGACTAAAAGGAGACCGACGGAAAAGGAAAACACAAACCAAAACGAGATCTAGAAAAACACCCAAAAGGAGAGCTAGATGTATAGTGCAATTCCGCTCACCGACATCAGGATCAGCTAATCTCCAAGACTGACGCAACAAAAGAGGAGGAAGGAGACACAAACCACCTACCAATAAATCACACGAACAGGTAGAGAAAAAACTTAGAAAAAGGAGATTGAGCTCGATGAGAAGGAGACCAACAAAAGAAATTGAAGAAGAAAAGAAGATGAAAGAGGAAAGAGAAAAAACTCGAACAAGGTCGAGAACCTCTACAGAGAGAGGAAGCACTACAAAAATGATTTTGTAGGAAAATAATTGTACATATATTGGACTTGGATGGACGATGTATATTGGGGAAAAAAATAAATACATGGATGATGTGTATATGATATCCTGGCGTTAGCATTTCTTGTTCTCCAATTTGCCCCAAAATTTTTGTATCTTGTGAATAATTTGAAATCATCATCGTCAAGTATTTCAAACCAGAAGGGCTTTTCTAAATCACACAAGATAAAAGAGCTTTCTTCTAATTTGTTAGCTTTTGGAAATCATTTTTGAGAAGCAAAAGAGAAATCAATTTACCTTCTGTTGGGGGGACCTAGAAGGCGCAAAGATATTTCCTCAGTTTTCCAGCCCAACTAATAAGATGGGCCCAAAACATGTACCTTTGGTCCAACCCTTAGCTAGCCGTAAGGAGGGATTTGCAATTATTAATCACACAATTGAGGATATGGAAAGAGTCTCATAATGAAGACTTACAAAACAGAACCACTGATTGTGGACTATTCGTGGGGGGAAAGCAATGCTAGTCATTCCCCAATTGCACTGTTGAAAATTGTATAAATAGAGGCAAAGAGAGAGAAGAGATACCACAGCAAGAAGACTTGCTTTGTATCAGCAGTAGCTGCTGCGAAATAATTACAACAAGCGGGTCAAGCCTAGGAGTTTTGCAGTGGGAGATTGGATGCTAAAGTAAGAAACAACTCATTTGAAGAAGTTACAGCCCAATTGGACCAGACCCTATAGGGTTATTGAAGTAGTGGGAAAAGGAGCCTACAGGCTAGCCAAAGGCAACGGGTGAGCACTTGCATGACCTTAGAATGCAATACACCTCAAAAGGTACTACCACCAAGTATGGGTGATAGATCAATACATGTTGTTTTCTTTCAATAAAATAAGGGCACTTACGACCCTTTCAATAAATTATGCTACAAAAATTTATTATGGCTTAGTACATGCTCACGTCCACACATATACGGGTATGATGTGACATAAATAGAATGTGTCCCACAAATTCAATTTAACAAAAATGGAGAGCGTCGGATACACGTTAAGATCCCATGTACCCGACAGTCCCAATTACGCTAGAGATGGCGCTCCCTAACACATATAATTTGACATGCATATTACTTTTTAGTTAATGTGGGACGAAAATTGCTTTCTACGTAGTCATTTTTCCATAAAAATAACTACAAAAGGAAGTAAAAGTAGAGGGTCATTCTAAAAAAAAAAAAAAAAAGGGTCACATTTTCCTTTATAATCTGGGGAAGGACTAATACCCTAAAAATGAGATTAGTACCGTGAATTAGGAATAGAAAATGTAACATCTCTTTCGTACTTGGTAGGACACAAATAGTACTTCTCTTTTTGTCCCACATAGGACAAAAATAGTACCCAAACCTCCTTTATATAGGGGAATACTTTATTGTACAAGCAAGTTGCAAGGAGGGCTCATTGGCACTAAAGGCGGCCCAGCAAAAGCTAAGCTCAAGCCCTACCACCAATGGGCACTCTTTACAACAATCTTTTTAAAAAGAGGCCTAATAAGTCACAGGCCAGTGACATTAGGCTAGTAAGCTAGGCCTAGTGTACAAAAAAAAAAAAAAAAGGTTTTATTCACTCCCATTATGTCCCACATCGAAAAGAAATAAAATGTAAATGAGGTTAATATAACCATACCTCGTTATAGGTTAGCGCCAAAAAAGTGTCACCATGATAAGAAGTCACTGGATGGCATGTTGACCGTCCAGCTGGCAACCTACTTATCATGGGAAACTCTTTCTTACAACCCCCCTTTTTACTTTCATCAGACCCAAAATGCCTTGGACCTCAAAGAGGCAAAAACAAGAATTTCCTTCTAGACATAGAAGAATGCCGAGGAATAAAAAATAGTCTCGAACCTCAAAGAGTCCGAAGGTAGCAAAAAAAAAAATTTCCTCTAAGGCATAGAAGAATGCCGAGGAATAAAAATAGCCTCGGACCTCAAAGAGTCTAAAGGCAACCAAAAAAAAGGATTTTCTCTAAGGCATAGAAGAATGCCAATGAATAAAAAATAGCCTCGGACCTCACAGAGTCCGAAGGCGGCAAAAACAAAAATTTATTTAAAGGCATAGAAAAATGCCGAGGAGTAAAAATAGCCTTAGACCTCAAAGAGTTTGAAGGTAACAAAAACAAAAAATTTCCTCTAAAGCATAGAAGAATGCCAAGGAATAAAAAATAGCGTCGGACCTCAAAGAGTCCGAAAACGGCAAAAACAAGGATTTCCTCCAAGGCACAGAAGAATGCCAAGAAATAAAAAATAGCCTCAGACCTCAAAGACTCCGAAGACAACAAAAACAAAGAATTTTTCTAAGGCATAGAAGAATGCTGAGGATAAACAAGACAAGAGAATCGCACCATGCACATAGATTCAAAACAGAAAAATTATATATATATTTCAAAATAAGATGAGAATCCGTCCACTTAAAAGTTACAAAAACTCAAGAGCAAATTCACATTTTCTTGGGATCAAAAGGAGTCAGGGGAAAAGCAATAACATTATAGCCCGGGGCATTGGCCGGAGCAGCTGATGAACTAGGAGCTTGAAGGCCTAGTTGATTACCCTTCACTATCTCAGAAAATAGTACCTCGGCCTTCTAAGCCTTCAAACCGTCCACATAAGGGAAGGAGATCCCCATATCTTTGTCAAAGGACTTCGAAGTCCTCTTCTTATCTCCAGAACCCTGGATGAAACCAAATCTGAAAGCCTTAACACTAGATAAGTACACAATTCTGAAGTAACACTCATGCATTTGATTCCCAGCAGTTATGCATGTTAAGACAGACTCTCTCCACCACTGATTTTTGGCCTCTAGCTCATGCACCCTTCCTTGGGAAGCCGAAAGATTCCTCTTGTATACGTCCCTTGCTTCAGAGCATATCTTGAGGTTAGTCTTTGCATTGGTGGCCTCCTTTACAATAGCCGTAAAATCTTTTTCTATCTTTTGAATGGAAAGAGACTGTGTTTCAGCAGTAGCACACAGAGCCATAGAATGAAATAGACGCTGCGAAGACAATTAAGGTTGAATAAAAGGTTAGCATAATAAAGAAAGATTACAATAGTCAAAATAAAGAAATAAGAGGAAAGAAAGAACCTTTATGGCTCACACTAAGGCAGAGGGAAGAAGTTTCCCCAAGTTCATCTTCCCAATCAGCTCCTCATCCTTAAGAAGCCATATCCCTCGGGCTATAGACAGAGCAGCAGAAGGGTTCTCCACTGTAGAATCACTAGAGTAAAGGATCGATTTTTCAAACCTTAAAAAAACGGCCTCCAGGATTCTCCCGCGTTGGCCATAACATGAGCTCGAACTTCATCTTTAGCCCCAACATCTTCAGGCTCTTTTCCCTTCCCCTTGCCAAAATCAACACCTTTGCCTTTAACAGTTGAGGAAGAATTCTTCCTTTGCCTTTTCCTTAAAGGAGCCTCTTCAACCTCTTTCTCCTGCTATGTGGAGCGGACAACCGCTAAGGGTTCCTCTTCCGCAGCTTTCTTTTGGAGCTCCTCAGCCCTCTTCTTTTCTTCATTAGTAAAATCTAAGTCTTTAAAAGAAGGAAGGGATAAATCCATGAGATTACTTTTTAAGGCACTGGACCCAAGTTCTTGAAGGTGAGTTGAAGAAAGAAGGACCTCGGCAAATAGAGGGTTCTTCTAAACCTTTTCTTGGAGAAAAGTAAGCCTATTTTTAGTCACCAAAGACGGAAATGATGCTGAAAAAACACCAAAAAACTCATAAATATGACGAAAAAGCAAAACTTGGCATGAAAAACAACTAGAACACTCCAGGTGGAGAGAGGAGAGTCCCTCTATACCTAAAATCCCAAACTTTCGAGGGATGGGGAAATCTTCGGATTGAGACACGAACCATTTCCCTCGAACAATCATCCTCTCCTTCCACCTCTTTTCAAAGATAGGGAGGTCCGCACACGGCCTCTTCTGAAGAGAGCGAAGAAAGAAAATAGCGACCTATCTCAGTTTGATGCTTACAAATCATGTAACTGAACAAGAAATCAGCCATATTCAGATCGACCCCTTCGAACCTTCGGCGAACAAGGAGGGCGAAAACTACTCTGAAAGAGTTAGGGTTTACTTGAAGAGGCGCAATCCCCAATTTGTTCAAAACTAAATGATAGAAAGGATGTAAGGGAAAACGAAGGGTATGGAGGTGAACAACGGATAAAAGTAACTAGTTCTCGGTGACTCCCTCAACGGAACTAAAATCGGCATAACAAGGATATTTTTTTTATCTCCACTCCCTCAGGAATCTCAAACTCCTCCATAACAGAGTCAATAGAGAACTTGAGGCGACGGAGTGACATTATTACATCCTTCTCATCCTTGGTAATTACTCCCTCAGATCCAGAAGTGGATTCCTCTGCTTAATGCAAGGAATCATCCCCTCTCATAGTATGTCACGAGAATCAGGGATTTTTGGGGGAGGAGATCTAATGCGAACAAGAGATGTAGAAGGAATGGCCTCAAAGTCCATACTCTCTACTCGATCATGAATAGATGAAGTAACTCATGAATGCGTTGTTGGGATTTATATGCCCTAACATAGCAAATTCCTACTTGGATTAAAGTGACATATGTTCCTAACATATCTGAAATATTTATGCTTTATACAATTGGTGAATTCAATGTATTATATTTCGATTCATTATGGAATTGATAGTGTCCACTTGATTACAAGAGATATTTATA
>JAOTQH010241741.1:0-12655 GCA_025631255.1 Cornus kousa
TTCTACAAGTTTGGTACACTCGTGAAAGCTCATTTGTTCTTCTTTCCTTTTTGTTTGTTGTTGATTAAGAATTTGATCTATCTGCTAGTCTGGTGCCCAATGCCTAAATTTCTTCTCTTTTTAATTGATGATAATGATTGATAACTAATTTTTTAGTTGAGGATGATTAGTCAATTGTTTTGAATTTTTATAGGTCACATCTCATATTAATAAAATATCACAATTGATCTTTGTATTGGAAATGTTTGCTTTAAGCCTTCAGTCATTCATACTTGCTTGGTCTTAAAATAATTTGCAAAATCAAAATTATACTGTCATTTTGCTTCTAATGAAAAAATAGTAAGTGACAAGAAAGAGTTCTTCAACCCATCCATCATTGTGACACTTTTAGGTATGGTTTAACAAACTCAGGTTGATGTTTTTGCTCATCATTTGCTTCTGTAAACCTACATGTCTTACCTTCCTTATGTACTGTTTTAACAATTGTGTTGTAAGCTTAAGTGATATGATTGAGGATGCTCGGAGTGAATTCTAAAATGTCATTCTATTTTCTTTCACGTACTCTTGAGAGCCTTTAAAATACATAGAATCTTATAGTGGTTAGAGACCACGTGATAAGCCCAGTATGTACAATCTCATTAGTTTTCATCGGACAATAATAGAGCTCACATAAAATATCTATTCTCACAAAATATTTATGACCTTACGAAATGAATATATTTTGACCGGTACTTTGGTAGGTAGTCATTTATTTTGGTGTACTTTTTTGTTAGAAGAAAGTATTACAAGTAAGAAAAATAAAGATTTTAATCAAAAATTATATTCCAATTTAAGGTACTGGGTTCCTTTTAATCTGAAATTGATTTTTATTTATTTATTTATTTATTTTTTTTCAATTAGCCTTCAGTCATTTGGATTTAATTTGCAAAGTCAAAATTATACTGCCATTTTGCTTCAAGGATGCTTGCAGTGATTTCTAGAATATCATCCTTTTTTCTTCCGCTCTCGATAGTCCATAACCTTCAAAAATATATTAATTTGGTCTATTAAAATACTTTAAGAAAGTTAAAATAATAAATTCATAATTTAAATAAATTAATTCATAAATCAAAAGTAATATCCTCTACCTCAATTTAGGTGTTATTGTTTAATTTACAAAACTTGAGACATCATTGTTCAAAAGTAACTAAATTGTAGGTAACCTGTATTTTAACCCAAACCCAGTGGTGTGAGTGCAAATTACCCTAATAAGATTTTGAGTTATCGTCGTCTGTTTTATACACCCGCCGCCAAAGCCTCCGTCGGAACGCAACCTTGTCCACTATTCAGTTGCTTTCCTTTTCAGTTTACACTGTACACACTGCACAATACAGGGAGAGTTAGAGAGAGAGAGACTATGGATGTGTTCTCATGGTTTGGACGAAGTCTTTCAAGGACCAAAAAGACTTCTTTACCCTCCACGATCGATCCCCAAGGTAAGCGACAAGAAGATGATGAACTGTTTGGAGTCACTGACCAATTAATCGATTTCGTCAAGTCCTTTACTCTAGACACCTTCAAGAACTTCCCTCTCCTAGGTATCTTCTTTATAATTATATATATACACACACACACTCACACATCTATTATTATTTGCATAATTGAGTTTTATTTGTAGATGAACAGGAAAGTAATTGTGGTGATGACAATCCGACTACTTCTGGAAATATTCGGAAGGATCTATCTGATTGGCAAGAACGACACGCCACCATTATACTATCTAGAGTCAAGGTTTTCCCTCTCTCAATTTTGTTTGTTATTTTATTTATTTATTTCATTAAGCTTTTGTTGAATGAATTCGTGATTTTATATGCGGTCGTATTAGAAATTATTATTTGATGAGAATCACACGTTCTTGGAATTGATGGTCTTCCTGGGAGTATTTTGGGAATGTTATTAGCCAAATTTTAAATTTGGATATTGCATGCTTGTTAAGTTCTTGGTATAAATCACTTTATTATTGGATTTTTACACGCAATGGAATAATTTGGTTTTTGGAACGATTTGAAATTTTTATTGGGTAGCTATAAAACTATAATTATAGTTGCATAGCCGAATATAAGTCCTAAATCTATTATTACAATGAGGGTTTTATGATTCAACAATAGAGGCGTATAGGATCCGGCATCTTATCTGGGATTGATGCTAATGTCCAGCAATCTTTGTGGTGACTAGGAAATGCAAATGCTTTTGGGTATGACGAGAGAAAATTCATTTAGATAGCTTAAATCTACAAAATTGTAGCTATTTGACAAACATTCCGCTTCTTTATCATCAGCCAGCCTGAGTGATAAAACTTGCCTTTTAATATAGTATTCGAGGGTTGGCATGTACATTAATGCTGTTGTACTAAGTTAACAAGGTGGTTAAGAAAATAATTATTGATTTTGTATAAATAGTTGTTTAGAGTAAAGATAAAGGTTAAAAGTTCATGGTTATGATATAAACTAAAATAGAGCTAGGATTGTTGAGAATTGTTGTCATCTTTTATTGAACTCCCCTCACAGCTAAGAATCGTGGGAACTTCTTGGGAGGAGTTGTGCTTGTGTTGGACATGGGACAAAAACAGGCATTTATTGAACACTTAAAAGACAAGTTTTTGACACAGTTTGGATGCGTCTACTGATAGAATATAAATTTCTTAATTTTGTAAACATGGTTGACACTTCTTGGGCATTCACTAGGAACGCATGAGTAAGGAATATCCTACATTGGAAAGATTTTCTTTTTAACATGAATATGAAAAATAATAATTGTAAGTAAAAAAAAAAGGGTACTCCTAATTGAAGGTTTGAAGGTTTATGCAAATTTATGAGAATTTTAATCATATTAAAAAGAACAAAAAAGTAAAAGGTTTGTATTAAAGAAGTATGAATGAGGGCAGGAGAGGACAAAGTAGTCATCAAATTTTGTACATACACAAAGACATGCATGCACATATGTGATGCCTTTTTATTGTTACTTTCTCAATATCCAAGTTTGATTATGATTTTATTATTTGCCAGTTACAAATTTCATCTATTCATAGAATATTAGCTGTCATAAAGTAAATTTTACTATATATAGTATTATTTTATATATTTTTATAAAAATATATATTTCACTACCGTGTCCTTGCAGTTTCCTTATTTACTCTTGTAAGATCTGTCTTGTTACCAATGGGCCTGTCACGTGTGGCCTAGCGGTATCAGACTCCTACTTTCCAAAGGGAGGTCAAGGGTTCGAACCTCAGTGGAGGCAGTGTGTGAGTACCAACTAGGAAAAAAAAAAAAAAAAGATCTGTCTTGTTGCCATGTTCGTGTTATGTCATGTTTGTATTTTTATCTTATATGCGTGTCCATTCTTATTAGCCGGTCTCTTATTGCTCTGAGTTCCCTCTGTTGTCTTCACTCACAATGGATTTCTCATAACCAACGGTTGTCCATGTTTCCCTTGTACGGGTCTTTGACAAAAAGAGGAGGGATCCACGTCGCTTCTTTCTTTTGTCACAATGTATTGAGGTGGTACAAGGACATGTGGTTTCATATAAGTTTCATAATTGTTTTCTTTGTTCATGAGAACTCTTCTTGTTTATGTTCATTTGTGATAGCTTTACTTGTGAGAACTCTTCTTGTTCATGTTCATTTGTGATAGCTTTACTTGCGAGAACTCTTCTTGGTCATGTTTATTTGTGATGACTTTATTTTTATGCCTATTATTTATGCTTCTCATCAAACATTTTTCCGTGTTTGTTCGATCCTTGTGGACTGCATTTTCTTTCTGGGAGTTTGTAAGATAACTTCAAGACCAGTTTGATTAGTACTTAAAGAATGTATGAATGGGAGATGTGATTTTGCATAATTGGCTGTTATTTCTTGTAAGCTACAATTCAGTGTGGCTTCATAGTAATATTAATTCAATTGCTGTTTCTCATTTCATTTATTAATTAAATTTTGGTTTTTCTCCAGGATTTGTCGCAACTTAGGCTTAGGTTATGCCCTCGTCACTTGAAGGAGCGACAATTTTGGAGAGTATATTTTACGCTTGTCAAGAGCTATGTGGCTGAGTAAGTTTTGTGTATTTTTAATTTATTTCGGTAGAGTAATTGTATCCTTTACCTCCTGCTTTGGATTGCCAGCAGTCCGTAATTGGTTCTTCTGAGTGGTCAAAAGCTGACCTCAGTGTGTGGGTGTTGTGTAACGTGTAGTTTTTTCAATTGTTAAAAATGAAAAAAATAAGAAGACAGTGAGCCTTGATATTTTTCTACTTCTCCAACTAGATAGAACTTAAATTACTCCAACAAGTTTAAAAAGATGAAGTGGAAAAGGGATGATTAGTTGATTAGTGAGTAATTTTTTGCCAAATAATTTTGAAGGGTGTTCTTGTTATTTCAACAAAATAACTGCATCTCTAGTTGTGACTCTAATTGTTTGTGAAAATTTTCTTTACCAGGATTGGGCTTTGGGCTTCCGGGACTCATATTTTGCCCCGTAGCACTTAGAATGTATTATCTGTTTGCATTTTTGTAGGGAAGTCTTAAATAAATATTATCCTCATGAGCAACTCAAATATTACGTAATTGACTTTAAAGTAGGGAAATATGTTCCAATGATTGATGGCCTAGGCAAACAGGATTGACAAGGCAAGAAGTTAGATATATAGTCATTCACGTTTTTATTTGTTAGTCATTGATGATTGATAAATTTTGATGCATGCCTTGATTTGAGATGGTTCAGGTAATTCTGACAAAAAAGAAGCATATTTCTCTCTTTAGTAAATACCATTAAAGAGCAGAAACACATGCTTTATGCTTTTGGTAGTAACTTTTTATTCAAGAACCTTCTCATACTAAATTGTGCTCCATATAAACTAGTCGAGGATAGTTTTATCTTTCAAAAGCCCAAGGTACGGTAGTCGACCATTAACTGTGGATGTTAAAATAATGAATTTCTTAAGGACAGTTTGTCTTAAGCTAGTTTGAGGTTATAAATTAACATCGCTTTTCTGAACGAAGAAAGATAAATTGCCAGTTTTGATCTTTCATAAAAGTAAATGCTCTGCAGACATAGTTCGGTTTCCGTTGACACCAATAAGTGCATAGAGGTTTTTTTTTTTGGATCAGGTAAGTTTACTCACGCACACTGCCCATGCTGGGGCTCGAACCTCATCTCTCCTCTTTGGAGGATGGGGAGGTTATACTATTGGGCCAAAGGCCCTTTGGTATAAGTGCATAGAGGTTGCATCTCAAGAAACCTTAAGTTCTCTATTTTTCATTCTTATCACATAAACTGGTCCAAGCAGGGTTTTATTAAATATTTAGAGGAAGAATCTTTTAATCAGTTGACTGCAGGATATATGAAGTCGGGGTACACATTAATGTTATTATGATATGAGCTGTAAAAGCTGCGATTTGAAATGCATGGTAGTCTATGAGAAGTGTACCTTCCTATCATAACAGCATTATCGATTCTTTGCTGGCATCAAACTCTGAGAAATCCAAGGTTGGATTACACATGAAAGAATGCAACGGTTTCTCTCAGTTTACATGCTTAAGAGTTAACCTCGTATTTTATGACTGCAACAATCTTCCTGAATAGCTTGTAGTTGGGACCAGATTATGGTACATGTGCTGTGACAGTTTGACATGAAGTTGCTGATAGATTACATTATATTGATTCAACACTTGATGTACATTCTATAGAAATATGTAGGGAGTACATATTTCACCACAATAATCTTCTGAGTAATGTGTAATTCTGTTGAGGTTATAGTACCTGTGTTGTTTGAATCAGCTAATACCTGAATTCATGAGTTCGGCTTGGTATTAAGTTGCAGGATAGAACTTTCATCACACTTGCATCAACATATATTAGGTTAATTATCTGATTGTCGGCCAAACCCTTTTGATCTTTGTTGGAACCTGCTAGACTTTAGTATACATGCTAAAGAACAAGGCAAGAGGTATCATAGACATGACTGAAAGAGAATGCATGTCCACGATGAAGCCACTAATACTTGGAATTCATATTGTAATGGTGCTAAAATCTCTCTTAACCAGCTCCAACTGACATGTCAACATGGTTGATTTTTTATGTTGCAAGGGTTCATTCTGTTTTCATTGTTCTGTTCCTTGTAGGAGTTTCTTCTCTCTACATGTTCAGTCAAAATGGCTGATTTTTTAATAAGTTTTAGATTGTTAGCTCCTTCCTTCCCCCCTCTTAAAAATAAGTACTCACATTGATTATCAGGTATGAACTGCATGCCATACGACTTGCAAAACTCAAAGGGGTGACAGTGGAGAATGAGAACTTATCAGATAGAGGTGCATATGAGGTTGAAATGTCAGAGACAAAGCAAGTGACAGATGTAGTGCCTCCAACTTCTTCGGACAAGGACTTGGGTTCTCTCGTGTGACAGTGGAAATAGAAATGAATGAGTAGGTATCACTTTGTTTTTTCTTGCACCTTAATTATGTTTATGCATTTGCTTCTGGTGAAAGAGTGTTAGAAATGATGTTACTTTCACATAGTATTTGTTGTAATTTTCCACTTCTAACTCAATTACTTTCACATAGAAATGATGGTTACCGGTTGGGATCTGGTAGATAAAATATGAGGTGCATAGAGGAGAATGCTTAACGGGATTTGGGGAATTTCTGGGTTTTTTCCAACTAACCCCTGTGAATCAGCAAAATTATTGTTTTTGATTTCCCTCTCCTCATCCTTTTGGTGATTGTTTGTTTTATAAGTTGTAAAAATAGAGACAATGTGAAATTTAATTAGAATAATTCTCAGTGATCCCTCCTCACTTTTATTTTCTTACCCTTTTTCCACAAGAAAATTGTCACGTTGCTAATATAGATTTTAAGGTGGGAGAATGTGCAACAAAAGTAATTTTATCACCATTGATAAATATAGTTTTTTTCGACAGGAAGTCAGTCTTGATAAGAATAAGTTTCAACAGATTCTGTGATGCACACAAAAAATGTTTGAAGTCTTACCACCAAAATTGGTTTCATAAAATCATTTTTGGTGACGAATTTTAATTTCTTCACAAAAGCCTTGTTAAGGGTTTGTACTCCCGAGGAGGTGGGTTTGTACTAGTTGGGCTATTGCTCATTTGGTGATTTTCATTCTATTTTTTCAAGTATAAAAATTGTTAATTGTGCACGGGAGTTTTTGGTTGAAATTCAACTCAACCTTGTACTTGATATGATTTATTTTGATGTAGATTTGGACCATAAGATGACAAGTAACTGGATTCGTTTTTTTCCTTACAGGGGTGCAAGTTGGCAACTAGGAGCTCACGAGAAATACCATTGGGGACCAAATGCAACCAGTGATGACCTGCAACCAAAATACTAACCATTGGGGACCAAATGCAACCAGTGATGACCTGCAACCAAAATACTAACCATTGGGGACCAAATGCAACCAATGAAATCCTGCAACCAAAATACCAACATGTTTTGTGCGACTGCCAATCTAGTCAATGTTTTTACTTGGCTAGTTCATTGTCATCTTCATTAGACCCACGGGGGCCATTTTGTACCCTCGAGGGGTATTTAAAACTGAATTACCCCAATGAATTTTAATGACGGTAATTTCTTCTAAAATGGAAATTTATTGACGATTAACTAGTTAGTTAATGAATGTTTGCGATGAATTAACTTGAGAAAGATGGTAAAACCAAAATGGAACTAGGAAATTCTCTCTAAGAAATCGAGAGATTGATTTGCAGAGGTTCCTCATTTTGTCGTAATCCAGTAGTTGTTACATGTACATTTTTTCAATGTTTGGTTTTCCAATCCCTATTCTCTCTCTCTCATGATCCGGAAAAGAAACCATTTGCAAGTGCGCAGAACAGTTGCCAAGTTTAAGTAAAATTGTGTTATGTTCTCGTGCGAATGCAAGAAAACCCTAATACTATTTTCCAAAACATGATGTTGAAGATAGAAGACAAATCTAGATTCGAATCCCCTCTAGTACAAAAATTTATACAGTAATTTGTTGTGCTTTCATCCATGCAACACCGATGCAAAAATGTGCAACACACGGGTGTTCTATAGTCCATGTAATTGTGTTACATTTAATTATATATTTGCCGTAATACAAAAAATTGCACGAGAGAGATCTGATTCCATCAAATCTATGTTCCAACCCACAGTGGCACAAAGTACAATGTCCCAAATGAAAACAAATTCACTCACAAAAAGGTGAAAAGGATTTCATGCACAGTAAATAAATGCCCACTTGTGTTACTAACAGCTTTATCACCACAAGTTTGAATGATGACAAAAAATAGTATACAACAAATCCAGGAAACTCAATCGCCAGAGACAATTAAGTTACTCATAATATGAAGCCCAGAACTGCTAAGTTGTAGAGTAACATGAAAAAATGATAATATACATTAAAAAAAAATGAAGATATATCAGCAATGTGAGTCTCTAACATACTAATGAAATGACTGAAAAAAAATGTTTATAGAATTAAATGAAGTGCAAACACATAAGGTATAATTCTAGTACTAATCTCATGCATTGAACTTCAGGTGAGACTAATTGCTTGCATGAAAGAGACATGACTCATTGAGCCAAAGCCTGGTTCAATATGACCCATCAGTTAGTTATAGAACATTGACAACCACTTCTCAGAACTAGTCAAAACAAGGTGGGAAACAACCTTTACCTTACAGCCAAAACTGAGAAACATCAGTCTTGATTAAAGTGCACGTTCTAGTTTTCATTTCATCTCAACAAATGGAGGGAAAAGTACAAAAAAGAGGAAAAGACGAATTCACAGAAAATGGAAATGAGTTGCCCTTTTCTTCTGCTACCAGATCATTCAAAAAGAGTGATACAATTTATCCCTCAAAATAACAATGATGGAACCCTAGGCATCATAATGTTTCATTTGGATGGAAAAATTCAGAATTTAAAGATTTGATTTAATTTATGGAAGAATTCAGAATGTACAGATTTTAATTCAGAAGGGCAGAAAGTTATTTGAATTTCTGCCAATTATGATTTTTATTTTTTTTGGCAAGTAGATCTTGATAAATTACATCTCCCCTACATTTATGATCCCTTATTGGTTGTGGGGTCTTTCAATCCAACCCAACTCTCCTAGATATTTCAGATCTGCTATGTTACAGATTCTTTGAGGACTACTTGTTTCTAACATTGATCAATAAAGATTTAGCGCCAAACCGCCAGTCACAAGCTACCTTAGTCTCCATAACCGCTAGTCACAAGCTACCTTAGTCTCAAAATCCTCAACACGAAATCAATGAAAAAGAACACGGAGACAATGTGAATTATGCTTATAGATCCCCTCTCACCCATTCGTAACGTCCTGGAAGGGGCAACTCATTTACAAAATCAAAGTTGTACCTACAAAAAAGCCACACAACACATTAGGGAGATGAATAGATATAATTAATGTTCAGAAGAAAGAAAAAAAAACGAAAATAACAAGTCCTAATCAACAATTAAAAAATTGGAAGTACTATACTTCTCCGTAAAAAGCATCAGTTGCTCCTGCTCCGCAGAGGCAAAGAACTCATCCATCTCATTTGTTGTTGGGATGATTCTCCGCATGGTGTTCCGAGTTCTTTGACCGGCTGTGGTTGAACTTATCGGCCTCGTAGTAGAACGAGGGGTACCAATGGTGTCCGAATCCCTTATGAAGCTACAAGGAGTGCTTTCCCTGGTGCTCCTGTTAAGCAATGCAACACTAGTCAAATTACACTGTTATATTAATAAAAAAATTCAGTAAAGTGACGAATTATAAGCTCCCATTAAAACTAAACCCTGATCTTTAGTACAACCTCCTTAGAAAAACAAGGCAACTAGTCTACCTTTGCCCTGGTGGGTTTGGGTCTCAATTCCCAACCACATGTCGTTCGAAAAAATTATCCAGCTAGTATGTACCCCAAAAAATACAAAGGAAAAAAAAAAAAAAAGTGGTAAAAACAACTTGTGTAGTAAGGTACAGGCAGTAACAACTATTCGGAATAAAATGGAGCATGAGATATGTGATTTTTTGTCACTTACATATTGACATGTTTTTTTTAAGTCTGTGCAATGGCCCCACAAATAAGATACATCATTGCAAACACAAATGAGGCAAAAGAGTTATTGCTGCCAGTGTAGGCCAAAGGAAAAAAGTATTTCCTGTTAATATTATTATTACAAGGAATTCAAAACCAGTTTTTCCTTTGTTTTTGCCTTCGTACTAGGTTCTGCCAAACAAGGACCAATTAAAAAGGCTAGTCACGAAGCTCTCGCCACTGCGCCACTCTGCAGGGTCTGAGGAGAGAATTTAATGTATGCAGTCTTACTTTTGTGTGCAGAGATGTTGTTTCCTATTTTGAACCCGTGACCTCCAGGTCACAACTAAGACCAAGCAACCTTACCGTAGCGGAGGTAAAATGCTTGGATTGTCAAGCATGAGAACAGATTTTTAGTTCACCACCTACCCCTCCACTTTTGTGTGCAAATAGGTTGTTTCCTATTTTGAACCCGTGACCTCCCTGTCACAACTAATACTAAGCAGCCTTACCGTAAAGCATGGGAACAGACTTTTAGTTCACCATCCACCCCTTCCCAGCCACCCCTTCCCAGTCCCAATACCTTGTGGTGCCCTTAAAGAAAATAAGAGCATTAAAATCGCTGGCCTACCCATGTTCGAGAAAAAAGATTTTTTTTTTCATTAAAGAAAAATATCTCCCCAATACACTGGCAACTTTTTGTGAGAGCAATTCTGCACGGTACCCATGCTTCTGAACATCCTAATGTTAAAACAAACTTCCAAAGCACATGTTTCAAACTCTTTGTAACTGAAAAGGAATTTTGATTTTTTTGATTTTTTTTTTGAAAAAAGGACACACATGCACATATTTCAGTTTGAATTTACTAGTGCAATTTCATTCCCATAAACAACAAGAATCACGAGAATCAAAAATGGCCAACAATATACCAATTAAGAAAAAAAGACAGACTTCTATGGAAAATAGAAGAGAGATGAAAATGTTTGAACATAAAAAAAAATATTGAAGTGAACTGACAAAGAAAATAAACAATTTTATGCATGAAGAACCCGATAAGATTTAGTAATAATACAACTACTCAAAATTTCTCATAATTACACCAGTTTTATTTGTATTTTTATCAATATATAAAGGAAGGAGAAGAAGCAAAATTATGAAGAAAAAGAAAGGAAATAAAGAAGCAAATATACCTCTCTGTGCTTTCAAATTCCCAATTGTTCTCTCCAAATGAACCCTCGAAATCATTGTTGTCCTCTGTTTCGTGTTCTTTCTTCTCGGAGAAGATTAAGACCGACCCAACAGAGCCTGAGTTCACGGAACTCGGGCTCATTCTCGAACTCGCTGTAGGATCTGAGCTACGATCAGGGTTAGGGTTTCGTGTACAATTCTCTTTCTGTGTGGATTCTTGGTGGTGATTTTTCTTGGCGGCATCCAGCAACGGAGGTTTCTCGAGCCTTCGACTTCGAAGCTGAAGATAGGATGATTCAGAGCTTGGCTGTGTGGTTGTCGCTTGGAGTCTCTGCAAAGCTAGGGTTTTGGCTCTGGTTTGAACGCCGAGAGAGGACTGTGATACCTCCATCACACCGATATCGCCTGTGATTTTTACTTTCCTCATGTACTTCCCCATCCCTGAATGTTTCTTCAACGATCTGTACCTGCAAAATCTATAGTTTCATGGAATTTGTAACTCTGTGTGTGTACATGTGCGTGTGAGAGATAAAAGTAAACCCAAGAGGGAACCGAAGATGAGAGGAGAGAGAGGAGGGAAAGTTGAAAGATTGGGTTCTAATTTGTACTCCCGTTGATGTTAGGGTTAAGGGAACAGTGGTTTTATTTTCTTCTATTCACGATATTTTTTCCTAATTTTTTTTTTTTTTTTTTTCATAACTTTATAATTTTATCATTAAATTTTCTTACCAAAAAAGAAAAAAGTAAAAAGGTTTTATAAGGTTACAATAATGTAGATAAGTTTTATGCTCTTCAAACCATAAAAATGGTAATTCTTTATATTTTTTTGAATTTTTTTTAATGCTAATTAAATACACTATTTTCTTGTACTTTCTATTATTAATTTCTATCTAACTAGATACTATATTTTACTTAATTTGAGGGGAAAAAAAAGTTATCACAAATATTTAATCTAAATATAAAAATTGTAATCGCTTTTTAAATATTATTAGGGATATAATGTTGATTTTCAATTGATCACCTTACATTCCATTTCATTTTCAAATGAAATGTACTAAATAGTTCTTCACAAGAGTGTAAGGACACTTTCTGAAACTATTATTATAGTGTGCAAGTGCGTTTTTGAGGGACAACTTGAGCATTTAATATTTAAGAAATAAGTGGAGTACAGTCTGTATCGTTATTAAAAATTGATGGTGTATCAATACTTTGCAAGGATGATCCATTGATGAGAAATTACTCCGTAAATTGTTTGGCTGACTTATCATCGAACTAATAAATTCAAGTAATAAGTCAAGTATTATTTCAAAAATATAAAAATTTATCAGTCATTGAATGTGATGATATGATTCACCTAGATAATCTAACGGGCTATAAATTTGGGGTACTATAATCG